>JARQOD010002714.1:56122-74111 GCA_033576555.1 Oophaga sylvatica | reverse complement strand
GTGGAGAATTAGGGCAGGTCATGAGATGTGTGGCTGTGCAGAGGCTGCATGGTGGAGAATTAGGGCAGGTCAGGAGATGTGTGGCTGTGCAGAGGCTGCATGGTGGAGAATTAGGGTAGGTCAGGAGATGTGTGGCTGTGCAGAGGCTGCATGGTGGAGAATTAGGGCAGGTCAGGAGATGTGTGGCTGTGCAGAGGCTGCATGGTGGAGAATTAGGGCAGGTCAGGAGATGTGTGGCTGTGCAGAGGCTGCATGGTGGAGAATTAGGGCAGGTCAGGAGATGTGTGGCTGTCAGAGGCTGCATGGTGGAGAATTAGGGCAGGTCAGGAGATGTGTGGCTGTGCAGAGGCTGCATGGTGGAGAATTAGGGTAGGTCAGGAGATGTGTGGATGTGCAGAGGCTGCATGGTGGAGAATTAGGGCAGGTCAGCAGATGTGTGGCTGTGCAGAGGCTGCATGGTGGAGAATTAGGGCAGGTCAGCAGATGTGTGGCTGTGCAGAGGCTGCATGGTGGAGAATTAGTGCAGGTCAGGAGACGTGGCTGTGCAGAGGCTGCACGGTGGAGAATTAGGGCAGGTCAGGAGATGCGTGGCTGTGCAGAGGCTGCATGGTGGAGAATTAGGGCAGGTCAGGAGACGCGTGGCTGTGCAGAGGCTGCACAGTGGAGAATTAGGGCAGGTCAGGAGACGCGTGGCTGTGCAGAGGCTGCACGGTGGAGAATTAGGGCAGGTCAGGACATGTTTGGCTCTGCAGTGGCTGCACTGTGGAGAATTAGGGCAGGTCAGGAGATGTGTGGCTCTGCAGTGGCTGCACTGTGGAGAATTAGGGCAGGTCATGAGATGCGTGGCTGTGCAGAAGCTGCATGGTGGAGAATTAGGGCAGGTCAGCAGATGTGTGGCTGTGCAGAAGCTGCATGGTGGAGAATTAGGGCAGGTCAGGAGACGCGTGGCTGTGCAGAGGCTGCACGGTGGAGAATTAGGGCAGGTCAAGAGACACGTGGCTGTGCAGAGGCTGCATAGTGGAGAATTAGGGCAGGTCAGCTGATGTGTGACTAAGCAGAGGCTGCACAGTGGAGAATTAGGGCAGGTCATGAGATGTGTGGCTGTGCAGAAGCTGCATGGTGGAGAATTAGGGCAGGTCAGGAGACGCGTGGCTGTGCAGAGGCTGCACGGTGGAGAATTAGGGCAGGTCAAGAGACACGAGGCTGTGCAGAGGCTGCATAGTGGAGAATTAGGGCAGGTCAGGAGATGCGTGGCTGTGCAGAAGCTGCATGGTGGAGAATTAGGGCAGGTCAGGAGATGCGTGGCTGTGCAGATTCTGCACGGTGGAGAATTAGGGCAGGTCAAGAGACACGTGGCTGTGCAGAGGCTGCATAGTGGAGAATTAGGGCAGGTCAGCTGATGTGTGACTAAGCAGAGGCTGCACAGTGGAGAATTAGGGCAGGTCAGGAGACGTGTGGCTGTGCAGAATTAGGGCTGGTCAGGAGACGTGGCTGTGCAGAGACTGCACGGTGGAGAATTAGGGCAGGTCAGGAGACGCGTGGCTGTGCAGAGACTGCACGGTGGAGAATTAGGGCAGGTCAGGAGATGCATGGCTGTGCAGAGACTGCACGGTGGAGAAGTAGGGCAGGTCAGGAGACGTGTGGCTGTGCAGAGGCTGCACAGTGGAGAATTAGGGCAGGTCAGGTGACCCGTGGCTGTGCAGAGACTACACGGTGGAGAATTAGGGCAGGTCAGGAGACGCGTGGCTGTGCAGAGACTACACGGTGGAGAATTAGGGCAGGTCAGGAGACGCGTGGCTGTGCAGAGGCGGCACGGTGGAGAATTAGGGCAGGTCAGGAGACGCGTGGCTGTGCAGAGGCTGCATGGTGGAGAAATAGGGCAGGTCAGGAGATGCATGGATGTGCAGAGGCTGCACGGTGGAGAATTAGGGCAGGTCAGGAGACAAGTGGCTGTGCAGAGGCTGCATGGTGGAGAATTAGGGCAGGTCAGCAGATGTGTGGCTAAGCAGAGGCTGCACAGTGGAGAATGAGGCAGGTCAGGAGATGTGTGGCTGTGCAGAATTAGGGCTGGTCAGGAGACGTGGATGTGCAGAGACTGCATGGTGGAGAATTAGGGCAGGTCAGGAGACGCGTGTGTTATGTTTCGGTAACTGAGGAGAAATAGCAAAAAAGGTAATACACCAGAGAGGCTGGAACCTATTGGATTGCAGTAACCTGAACTAACCACACAACTAGAGGTAGCCGTGGAGCGTTCCTAGATGCCTCGTCACAGCCTGAGAGATAACTACACCTAAAGGCAGAAAGATGAAAGCTATCTGCCCCGGAGCAGATCCCCAAAGAAAATAGGAAGCCCCCAAACATGTAATGGCGGTTAGACAAGAAGAAAGCACGGACACAGACAGAAAATAGAATGAGCAAACGCTGGGGCCCAATCTGTCTAGACAGAAAAGTACAGGAAAGAATTCTGACTGCAATCCAACAAAAAACCCTAAAAAATACCAACACTTCTGATTGCCAAAAAACCTGAGATCACACGATCTCATCCACCTAAATCAGATCTCTGGTGTAACAAACTCTATTCAGCAAATAAAAAGTAACAAAGGAGCAAAGCAAAAGTGCAGACAAAAATGGAGCACAATTGCAGCGCCAGATCCCCAAAAGGGGACAGGCTGCAGTCCACTGCAAGCAGCAAACCAGCAATGAAAATCAAACAGGGAAAAAAAAACAGCAAACACTTATCTGAAGGAGAGCAGGAACCTAGCAGTGCTTCAAGCAAGACCAAGGAACAATTGATAACCGGCAAGGCTGCTGGGAACTGAGGCCACTTATATCCTACCATTCAGCGCCAGCTGAAGGCCATTCATTAATCAGTTCATTACCCTCAGCAACCTCCGGAGGGAGCCCCAGCTCAGAAGACGCCTCCAGCATATTCACAACACGCGTGGCTGTGCAGAGGCTGCACGGTGGAGAATTAAGGCAGGTCAGGAGACACATGGCTGTGCAGAGGCTGCATGGTGGAGAATAAGGGCAGGTCAGGAGATGTGTGGCTGTGCAGAGGCTGCACGGTGGAGAATTAGGGCAGGTCAGGAGATGTGTGGCTGTGCAGAGGCTGCACAGTGGAGAATTAGGGCAGGTCAGGAGACATGTGGCTGTGCAGAATTAGGGCTGGCCAGGAGACGTGGCTGTGCAGAATTAGGGCAGGTCAGGATACGCGTGGCTGTGCAGAGGCTGCATGGTGGAGAATTAGGGCAGGTCAGGAGATGTGTGGCTCTGCAGTGACTGCATGGTGTAGAATTAGGGCAGGTCAGGAGTTACTTGGCTGTATAGTGAGGAGAATTAGGGCAGGTCAGGAGATGTTTGGCTCTGCAGTGACTGCATGGTGGAGAATCAGGGCAGGTCAGGAGTCACTTGGCTGTGCAGAGGCTGCATGGTGGAGAATTCGGGCAGGTCAGATGTGTGGCTATGCAGAGGCTGCATGGTGGAGAATTAGGGCAGGTCAGGAGATGTCTAGCAGTGTGGGGCCAATCCTGACAGCAACAGTACTATAGTATAGGTGATATGGTGGATAGGGGAGTAGATGTGGAGCATGGACAGTCAGCACTGGCAGGCAGATGGTATGGCTGATTTAATTATTGGCATTGCTGTAGCATTCCAGAGAAAATCATACTTTAAAAAGCTGCTGGGGAACTGGCAGAGCAGGACACTCACTGGAAAGGAGTGTCCTCGCCGGCATCTTCCCGCCCACTGGTAATGACTGACAGGCCTCTCCCTCAAGAGCCCACAAGTCATTCTCTGCTGTAACCTGCAGCTGATGTGGCATCGTCCCATACAGCGGCAGGCGTAGCATTGTCCCATACAGCGGCAGGCGTAGCATCGTCTCATACAGCGGCAGGCGTAGCATCGTGCCATACAGAGGCAGACATGGCATCATCCCATACAGTGGCAGACGTAGCATCATCCCATACAGTGGCAGACGTAGCATCGTGCCATACAGAGGCAGACATGGCATCATCCCATACAGCGGCAGACGTGGCATCCTCCCGTACAGCGGCAGGGGTGGCATCCTCCCATACAGCGGCAGACGTAGCGTCCTCCCATACAGCGGCAAGGGTGGCATCCTCCCATACAGCGGCAAGGGTGGCATCCTCCCATACAGCGGCAGGGGTGGCATCCTCCCATACAGCGGCAGACGTAGCGTCCTCCCATACAGCGGCAGACGTGGCATCGTCCCATACAGCGGCAAATGTGGCATTGTCGCATACAGCGGCAGACTTGGCATCTTCCCATACAGCGGCAGGCGTGGCATCCTCCCATACAGCGGCAGGCGTGGCATCCTTTCCCATACAGCGGCAGGTGGCATCCTCCCATACAGCGGAGGCGGGCATCCTCCCATACAGCGGCAGGCGTGGCATCCTCCATACTGGCAGACGTGGCATCCTCCATACTTTGGAGGAAGTGAATCATGTAACATTGCAAACAGTCACAGTTCACACGTTGTTCGCCCGACATGAGGGTGCAGCTTCTTAAACGCGGCATAAAATGAGGGGAAAATGGGGACTAGTGGGGGAATGAGCATCACAATGACCTGATTCTGCATTTGTGGGTTTTTACGTCACATTCTCTTTTCTCAGGCCGTTTGCTCTGTCTCTTTTATGAATTATTATCACCTGGTTCTTGTCGTTTGCTTGCGCTCATCCAGGGTTGCAGTCGCTGTAAAGGCAGCTTGAGTTGTGTGCTCTTTTCACGTATGGCTGATGGACTCGTGATGCAGCTGCAGATGGAGCTTCCTTTCTGCATTGCACAGTTCTGTTTGGCCGGACAGTAGTGGAGATCGGACATCTTCCCAGGTGATTTTTTACATCATCTCCTTGATGTACTTTGCGTTCTTCATCTGCAGCAGTCTGTAGACAGGAAAGCCAGGACAACTTCCGCTTCAGTGCAGCAGCTTTCCTATATCGTAGGTTGATTCCTATGCACAGCTGCTACTCAGACACATGTCAGAATGATCGCTCCGAGGGCAGGCTGGGACTTATAGTGCACTTCTACATTTTTCCTTCCTGTTTATCACGTCACAGACGGAAGAACAAGTTCAGCTCTGCTATATCTGAAAGGCAGATACAGTACAACTGTGGGCCATAACCGAAGCACATGTTCTGTGACACACAAGCCTTGGATTCAGAATTTTATTTTACATGCAAAAATCTCATAATATCCTCCTTGGTTTCAGTGTTTGTATAAAATAAGGCAGCTATTAATACAGATGGGTGGATCTGATCTCTAGCCGCTGAATGGGGGACTTGTAAATCTAAGCAAAATATAGTGTGAAGGTGGGAACCACAAAAATATATAAATGTTACAATCAAAGGCCAAGAGAACAAGGAGTATGCAAACCATGGGGAACACCGTAAAATACTAATCGTAGAAAAAACACACACAAACCACAAGAAAGATAAAAACAATTAAAAAGCCTAAAGCTAATGGGAACCGGACCAGGTTATATGGTCCTCCCCAGAATACCGCATGATTATGAAAGCGTAAACCGTCTATACGATCTCTGATTGAATTAAAAATATATGCGCGTCAGTGAAGTATATATAGATATATGCACATTTATACATAAAAGAATAGAACGATGCATATGGATGAGACTTCTTAAAATAATAGACCATATAAGCCACTATGGAAAAATGGCCAAAATTACAGGCTCACCAACCAGAGATGTGACCATTGATGACAAAATTTTTGGTGTAGAGAAAAGATCTTATCGGTTCTCAGTGAGAATTAATAAAGGTATATATATATATGTACACACACACGTCTGATGTTCAGAAAGGGGATTAAAGGCATGGTAAGAAAGTCCGATCATGACATTGTGATCATAATAGCTCATCATGGAGCAATACGTCAGGAAAGATGTCATCATGTTCTTATAGATAAGTCTCAAATAAGATGGACGAAGACTATGAATATGGCCCTAATTGTATTAATCCACGTGCATCACAGAGGGAAGAAGGTGTAATACAGATGATGCAAAAATCCGGTCCCATTCAACCAACCTAATTCCTCTACAGAGTGGGAAAGGTAAAGCCTGAAAGGCTCAAAAAGTCAAAAATTACAGATGATCTTTTCACTCTCCCCATAGAACACCGGGCTAATAGTTATATTCTACGACCGGAATCTAATTCTAAAGGGGTTTCAATCTTATACAAAGCTCTGAATGAGATAGATTTAGTTGATAAACTGCCCTATATGAAGCACTGGGAATCGGAATTAGGCATAGCCCTGGAATCGGACGAGTGGAGGGCGGGTTTGGGAGAGGTACAACGTGTATCCTCATGTATAAACCATCTAGAACGCTTGTAAAAGATTCACCTACGATGGAACCTGTGGCCAGCGAAAACAGCTCATTTTGTTCCAAATCAGTCCTCACTATCTTGGAAAGGATGAGGGGAGAAAGGTACATTGGGTCATCTGTGGTGGATTTGTCCTAGTTACTACGTTTTGGGAGGGCGTAGCCGATCATATTAAAAAGGTTCTCATGATGCAGATATTATTGGACCCCAAGCTTAATGGTACTTGACATTGGAACGGATAAGGTTCCTTTTGACCTTACAGGTTCCCTAACTCACATTTTAATTGCGGCTAGATTATCTCTCGCGGCTAAATGTAAAGATCAGAATGTACCTACTATTAGAGAAGTGGTTGAAAGAATTAACGTAAATTGTTAACCTGAATTTATCTTTGGCAGCTAAGAATAGAACATCCGGCATAGGGGATCCCTGGTCAGACAGTCCGATGTCCACCCCACTTCACGGAGACCGGACGGGAATTAGAGGAGTAACGGTGGGATCCCCAGCTCCTATGTGACCATGCACATGTAGAGTTCAGGTGTAATCATGGAGTAATAGTTCATATTGCCTCCATATGTTTACTGCTTAATATTCAGAAGTTAATATACAATACATGATTACCTGATGGAAAAGCTGAGATCACAGTGTTACTGATACACTGCACAGACTTCCTGTTAGTTATGTGGTTCCGCCCGCCATGTTGGCAGGTGGCTGTTTGTATTGAATTTTGAAAACGTTATTGGAAAAAATAAATTAATTGTAGATGAGATGATCGGTATCATCATCGGCGTTAGAATGGGGGGGGGGGTGATTGATATATGCTATCCACAAAAGGGATTATTATACACAAGAAAAAAATCTAATATACCGTATATACATACATACACAGCGCTGGCAGTAATGCAGAGGCCGCTGCACAATGTTCAGTTTCTCTGATTTTTCTCTTTATATTTTTGAGTAAAATGTAAATTGTTCTTTTATTCTATAAACTACTGACAACTTGTCTCCGAATTTCCAAGCAATAAATTTAATATTTATTTTCAGAAAATGAGAAATGGTCAAAATAACAAACAATGCAGAGCTCAAATAATGCTGAGAAAACAAGTTCATCATCATTGAGAAACAACAATACTAATGTTTTACCTCAGGAAGAGTTCAGAAATCAATATTTGGTGGAATAACCATGATTGTTAATCACAGCTTTCATGCGTCTTCATGCTTTCCACCAGTCTGTCACACTGCTTTTGGTGACCTTATGCCTCTCCTGGTACAGAAATGTAAGCAGTTCTTCTTTGTTTGATGGCTTGTGACTATCCATCTTCCTCCTGATTACATTCCAGAGGTTGTCAATGGGGTTCAGGTCTGGAGATTGGGCGGCCATGACAGGGATTGATGTGGTGGTTCTTCATCCACACATTGATTGACCTAGCTGTGTGGCATGGTGCATTGTCCTGCTGGAACAACCAGTCCTCAGAGTTGGGGAACATTGCCTGAGCAGAAGGAATCAACTGTTTTTCCAGGATAACCTTGTATGCAGCTTGATTCATACGTCCTTCGCAAACATTAACCTGCCCAATTCCCGCCTTGCTGAAGCATCCCCAGATCATCACCGATCCTCCATCAAATTTCACAGTGGGTGCAAGACACTGCGGCTTGTACGCCTCTCCAGGTCTCCATCTAACCATTAGACGACCAGGTGTTGGGCAAAGCTGAAAATTAGACTCCTCAGAGAAGATTACCTTACTCCAGTCCTCTATGGCCCAATCCTTATGGTCTTTGGTAAACTTCAGCCTGGCTCTCCTTTGCTTCTCATTGATGAAAGGCTTTTTTCTAGCTTTACATGACTTGAGCCCTGCCTCTAGGAGCCTGTTACGAACTGTTCTTGCCGAGCACTTCACCTCAGCTGCCATTTGCCATTCCTTTTGTAGGTCACTTGATGTCATCCTGCGGTTGCTGAGTGACATTCGAATAAGATGACGGTCATCCCGGTCAGTGGAGAGTCGTTTTCCGCCCTCTGCCGGTCTGTAGCTTTGTTGTCCCCAATGTCTGCTGTTATATTTAGGTAGCTGAGGAGATCAGGCAAAAACGGCAATACACCAGAGAGGTTGAAATCTATTGGATTGCAGTACCCTGACTAACCACCACAACTAAAGGCAGCCGTGGAGCGTACCTACGTTGGTCCTAGACGCCTCGTCACAGCCTGAGAGATTAACTACACCTAAAGATAGAAAGAGGAAAGCTATCTGTCCCGGAGCAGATCCCCAAAGAACATAGGAAGCCCCTAACATGTAATGGCGGTTAGACAAGAGGAAATACAGACACAGACAGAAAATAGTATGAGCAAACGCTGGGGCCCAATCTGCCTAGACAGAAAAGGATAGAAAGGACACTCACTGCAATCCAAAAAAAAACCCTAAAAAATGCCAACGCTACTAATTGCAAAAACACCTGAGATCACACGACCTCTACCACCTAAATCAGTTCTCTGGTGTAACAAAACTAAGCCGCAGCCACTGAAAAAACTGGAAAAGGCAAATGAACAAATAACAATGGCTCCAGCGGAACTGAGAGAAGCCCAAGCCCCCCGGGGGGGAACCTGGCTAACCTCACAGAAATGCAGAGAAATATGCAAAAGGTAAGCACAAAAACAAAAACAGAAAATATCTTATCTGAAAGCAGAAGAAGAGGCAAGGCTCAGCAAGCTTCCAAGTGAACCAGGAACCACAGATGAGACCAGAACAATTGATCACCGGCAACCATGATGATTGCCAATCCTCATTGAATGGTTCAGTACTGTTTGTAACCACCAGAAGGAGCTTCTGCTCAGAATTCATTTCCAAAACATTCACAACAGTCTGCTGCTTGACCTTGTTGTAGTGGACTGCCATCTTAGAAATTTTAAGGATTGAGGCAACATGACGCTCACTGTATCCCTCTGCTAGTAAAGCCAGAATTGAGCCCTTCTTTTCCTCACTCAAGACTTTTCTTTTCAACTCCTTTGGCATGGATAAAAGTTATTTTTTCATTTCTATTACTTTTGGGATATTACTTGCACTTGTTTTGCCTCCAGTTTGTCCTATTGCAAGAGGATTGTGACACCACAGCAGGGTTTTTTATACTTTCCCTCGGTAAATAAGATTTGGTTCCGGTGATCACTGATCAGAAGCACATTAAGTAGAATGAGGTGAACTCTGGATGGAATTCAGCTGACACTGGAATGGAACGGCTGTCAGACATGGAGAGAAGCGGATTGTTATACAACTGTGCAGTGCGCTCTTAATTTTTGCCAGAGCTGTATATACATACACACACACACAGTTGTGCTCAAAAGTTTACATACCCCGGCATAATTTTTGTTTTCTTGGCCTTTTTTCAGAAAATATGATATAAATGATAACACCAAACATTTTTCTTTACTCATGTTTAGTGGTTGGATGAAGCCATTTATTGTCAAACTACTGTGTTTTCTCTTTTGAAATCATAATTACAACCCAAAACATCCAAGTGAACCTGATCAAAAGTTTACATACCCCATTTCTTAATACAGTGTATTGCCCCCACTAACATCAATGACAGCTTGAAGTCTTTTGTGGTAAGTGTGGATGAGGTTCTTTATTTTCTCAGATTGTAAAGCTGCCCACTCTTCTTGGCAAAAAAGCCACCAGTTCCTGTAAAGTCCTGGGTTGTCTAGCACGAACTGTGCGCTTGAGATCTCCCCAGAGTGGCTCAATGATATTGAGGTCAGGAGACTGAGATGGCCACTCCAGAACCTTCACTCTGCTCTGCTGTAGCCAATGACAGGTCGACTTGGACTTGTGTTTTGGATCGTTGTCATGTTGGAATGGCCAAGTACATCTCATGTGCAGCAGTATTTGCTGATAACGTGCTGCATTAATCTTTCCTTCAACTTTGACCGAGTTTCCTGTGCCTTTGTAGCTCACACATCCTCAAAACATCAGCGATCCACCTCCATGCTTTACAGTGGGAATGGTGTTCCTTTCATCATAGACCTTGTTGACCTCTCTCCAAATGTAACACTTATGGTTGTGGCCAAAAAGTTCAATTTTGGTCTCATCACTCCAAATTACCTTGTTCCAGAAGTTTTGGGGCTTGTCTCTGTGCTGTTTTGCATGTTGTAGGTGAGATACTTTGTGGCATTTGCGCAGTAATGGTTTCTTCTGGCGACTCGACCATGCAGCCCATTTTTCTTCAAGTGCCTCCTTATTGTGCATCTTGAAACAGCGACATCGCTAGTTTTCAGAGAGTCCAGTGTTTCAGCTGATGTTATTTGTGGGTTTTTCTTTGCATCCTGAACAATTTTCCTGGCATTTGTCACAGGAGAGGAGGTCACCTTTAGCAGCCATTCAAACCCATTTGTGTCAACTTCTGTGCATGTTATCAGGCCAAAATCACCAGGTATGTAAACTTTTGATCAGGGTCATTTGGATGTTTTGTCATTATGATTTAAAAAGAGAAAACAGTAGTTTGACAATAAATGGCTTCACCCAACCACTAACCATGAGTGGAGAAAAAGTTTTGGCGTTATTTATATTCTCTGAAAAAAGGCCAAGAAAGCAAAAATTCTGCCATGGGTATGTAAACTTTTGAACACAACTATATATTATATGCCACACACATGGATCTGTGAATACTTGGCTCTCTACAATGTCAACAGGAAATGAAGAACCTTCCTCAGACACTCCATGGGGCTATGGAGAACAACATTAGAAGTCAACTGAAGACAACTAGCACAAGTATCCATCAAATGTGGCATATACCAAGGTGATGCACTGTCCCCATTGCTGTTCTGCATAGGCTTGAACCCCCTCAGTCAGATAATTACAGAGTCTGGCTATGGATACAAGTTCAAGAGTGGAAGCTCCATCAGCCACCTCCTCTACATGGATGACATCAAACGGTATGCGAAAAACAGACGAGACATCGATTCACTGATCCACCTGACAAGGATCTACAGCGAAGACATTGGGATGTCCTCAAACTGGAGAAAGAGAGGCAAGGTAGTCAAAACCGATGGAGCGGAATTACCAGCTGGGCACGTAGCAGATATACAGACATGCTACAAGTAACGGTAACCATAATGAGGAGGTAAGGAAAGCACCAACATCCAAATACTATCAAAGGGTAAGACAGGTCCTGAAGAGCCAGCTCAATGGGAAGAATAAAATCCACGCCATCAGTACATATGCCCTGCCAGTTATCAGATACCCAGCTGGCATAGTGTGCTGGCCAAAAGAAGAGATGGAAGCTGCAGATGTGAAGACACGAAAGCTCACAATGCATGGAGGTCTCCACCCCAAGTCTAGCACCCAAAGATTGTATACCAACAGAAAGGAGGATGATCGAGGCTTGATAAGCATCCAAGCCACCATCACGGATGAAACAAGGAGTATCCAGGAAAACATCAGAAAAATGGCGCCAAAAGATGAGATGCTGAGAGAAAGCCTAAGGCAGCAACAACAACAGATCTGGGAGGAAGAAGAGCAACATGAAGCACCATAGCAAGACAAGCCACTGCATGGGATGGACCATCGACAGATAATGGAGGTGGCTGACATGGAGAAATCCTACCAATGGCTGGAGAAAGCTGGACTCCAAGACAGCACCGAGGCACTAATCATAGTGGCACAAGAGCAAGCTCTAAGTACCAGATCCATAGAAGCAGGGATCCACCACACAAGACAAGACCCAAGATGCAGACTATGCAAAAAAACCTGAGAAATCGTCCAACGCATAGTGGCAGGATGCAAAATGTAAGCAGGAACAGCGTATACCGAATGCCACAACCAAGTAGCGGGAATTGTATACCGGAACATCTGCACAGCATATGGGCTAAGTCCTCCTAAGTCCAGGTGAGAGACCCCAGAAAAAGTGGTGGAGAATGAAAGGGCTAAAATCCTGTGGGACTTCAAGATCCAGACTGATAAGCAGGTGTTGGCTAACCAACCAGACATTGTGATAGTAGACAAGGATCAGAAGACAGCAATGATAATAGATGTGGCAGTGCCAAGTGACGGCAACATCAGAAAGAGGGAATATGAGAAGCTGGAGAAATACCAGGGCCTCAAAGGAGAACTAGAGAAGATGTGGAAGGTGAAGGCAACAGTGATTCCAGTGGTGATAGGAGCACTTGGAGCAGTGACCACTAAGTTGGAAGAATGGCTGCAACAGATACCAGGAGCAACATCTGAGGTCTTTGTCTAGAAAAGCGCAATGCTGGGAACAGCCAAGATCCTGCGCAGAACCATGAAACTCCCAGGCCTCTGGTAGAGGACCCGAGAATGAGGAAGGACAACAAAGACCACAGCCAGTGGGGGGTGAGAAGGAATTTTATTTTTATTAATAAAGTTTCCTTCTCACCCCCAATGGGGGTTGGATTTTGTGTCCTTCCTCATTCTCGGGTCCTCTACCCGAGGCCTGGGAGTAATGGTATGTTTTCTTTTGATTTCTAATCTTGGGTCTGGCCTTATGTATGCATAACTCTGCAGGAAAAGAGGAATATGGGGAGAAGAAGGTCAGCTCACCTGACATATTCACGTGTAGCATCAGTCTGTGGATAATCGCACAGAAAAGCTCTGGTCAGACCATGATTAAGTTGCGACAGTCGAAACATCTTGGTTCTGTTCATATCCGTGACCTGTCGTATGTATACGCCTTCTTAATCTGAGAAATAAATGTGAAGTTTCATATACAGAAATGAGACTTCTATTCCGCTGGAATCTCCTATCTTTTCGTATTTACACATAAGATCCCGCCTGCTCGTCCTCCTCTGCTTACTGTCACTGAATGGAAGCACCGATTCCTGAGGCTGAACGGATGAGCAAGAAAATCTCTAATAAAACACAACAATAAGATCAACATAACCGGTGCGCCTTACTGGAAAAGTCTGCATCCCCCAGAGCCGTGGACTCCGCTCTACGTGCATTGGTCCCATAGTCTTTAGAGCAAGGCCTCCTAGACGGATTACTACGGACACCTAATGTTTTATGTTATGTGCTGTGTGATATATTGGTATTACCAGTTATTGATGCAAAGTATTGTGACGTACAGCAATGGCTGCACGATGAGTTTACTCCCACAGACCCCGATATAGATTGTATAGGAGGAGGCGCATCGGCTGCAGGTTGAAAGGTCCTCACGAGGCTACGATCTCCAGATGATATCGTTGGGTGCCGAGGAGGAAAGTCTCACACTCAGGTCCTCACTCAGTTACAGTCCTTTAATATCCATTTGATATATTCCGATTCTCCTTTTACAGTTGAGCTTCTTGACTTCTAGGTCTCCATTGTGAATAATCGATTTTTCGATATATATCATTGACTAAAGACCGCACCCAATAGTTCTCCTCGGTTTCTCAGATTTCACTCAGAACATGTAAAAAATGTCATCCCTACAGGACAATTCCTGAGTGAATCTGTTCACTTGGGACATTTCTATACGGTCTCTTACCCTAAGTGAACGATTCAAGTATCAAGTGCAGCCCGGAGAATTATCTCCAAGGACAGTGTAACCAGGAGTGATATTACTAGGACTAGTGATAGACTGGGTAGAGCTCAGCATAAATCAGTACACCCCAAAAGATGTCAAAAAACTGGTTTCCTTTCAGAATCAACATTTTCTTTGAGACACCGTACTTTTTATTTTACTCATTTATATAGCGCCATTAATTCTACAGCTTTACAGACATTATCTCTGTCCCCATTGGGGCTCACAATCTAGATTCCCTATCATAAGTCTTTGGAGTGTGGGAGGAAACCGGAGAACCCGGAGGAAACCCACGTAAACACCGGCAGAACATACAAGCTCCTGGCAGATGTTGTCCTTGGTGGGATTTGAACCCAGGACCCCAGCACTTCAAGGCTGTAATGCTAACCACTGAGCCACCATACAGTGCTAACCACTGAGCCACAGTGCCGCCCCAAATACTCCCACAAATGTTGACATTGATTGCATATATTTGTTATTTTGCACCCAAAAAAGGTAATTTTCCTATCAAATTCTTTCAATACCATTTTGCAAAAATCCGTACACCCCAAAGCAAAAGTTTAGACTACAAAATTTTAACTATCAAGAATTCAACCAAACTGTCAAGAGTTGTAGAGCAGAAAAAGCACAATCCTCAACTGATAGATAATATTTTCTATTTATTGCTTAATTTATACAACATTATTAAAAATTACAAAATAATTCAAGATCCGGTAACCAACGTTGTGGGACAAAAACGAGGGCTATAAACTCCAATTACCACATGGAGCAGCAAGTGTCAACAGGACACAGGTGTGAATTACTATTAAGCTAAGGCAGAGTGAATATACCTTAAAATGGCAACATTACAGAAGATGAAAACCATTCCCTGCAAGCAAAACAAAAGAGGCCCGACATCAGTCATAGCCCATGACATGCGGAATGATTACAATGTCCAACTAACTAAGCCATTGCATATGAACGGAACACTGCCAAAAATAAAAGCGTGTAACAACTCACATGTGTGGAGTAATATGCCTTGTCCCTCACCCCGACGCACGTTTCGTCCTATTCTTCAGGGGGGCGTGAAGAGTTCTTTCCCCAGTTCAGAACTTGCAGCTCTGGCGCCCCCCTTACCCTCAGGACAGTCAGGGAACTACACCTAGGATAAGTAGTCACCAGAAAGGCTGCCTTGCCGTGTACTGGCTATCGGGCACTCTGTAGTGAGGGCGGTATGTACAGTATATCCCCAGTCTCAAGCAGGAAATACACACATAAAGCTCGGTCCCATCACTGCCTGGGTCTCCCAAATCCCCCAGAACACTTTGTAGCCACCAGCTCCTGGTATGACATTAAAACCAATATCGGGTCAGGAGACAACCAGCACGATAGTATAGTTTAGTGTGGAGAATGTGGCGGTTCGTTCATAGAGAAAGGAAAACAAAACTAGTACATTTTATAGACATACTCCACAAAATATAGGCAGTGTTTACAAAAATACAAAAGATGTTACAAAAGGAGACAAAATAAAGTATATACAGAACAGTTAGAAATAAAAGGGATTATAATAAGAATTTACACATATCAATCACTGGTATGCCGTGTGGCAGAGGGAGGAGGGGAAACTTCCCAGAATGAAGGGTACAAATGCACAGCTGGCTGTAGCTGATTCTCCAGGCAAAAGACAACTTCCTAATCAAGCATCCTAGATTTATACCTTTCCCTTGCTGACCTCATTGGGGGGGGGGGGGATGCTGAGCTAGAGGGTATACGCCTCCTTTTAAAAAGTTCTTAAGAACTTCTATTTGTCATAACTCTGGGTGGAAACCTCGGAAAGAGACGAAAGGGGAATCATTTTTCTTATTACAACATTATCTTTCATTTAAGACCAGACATGACATGTCTGGGTAGTGCGGGCGGGCAGAAATCCGTTTATCGGTTTCTGGTGTCCACATAAGCTACAAAACGCTGCTGTGAATAGCTCTAGTTACGCAGATTCCGGAAATACATTTGTCCTGCCCTATGAACAGTGTGTTATTAAATTTGATCTAGAATAGACAAAGAACCATGGGGGTCCTTGGTAGGAAGAACTGCTTCTAACCAGTCATAAGTAGTGGCCAGCTACTGTGAGGAAGGAAGGGAGAAGTGGGGGGCAGAATTACACACAGGCAGACTGGGAGAAGGACTGCAGCATGAGAAGCTCAGTGCTACACTGCATAAAAAATGGGGGAGGGGCATGTCCTTCACAAACCGAGGCGATGCAGCAGGAAGTTCTAGATAGGTGCTTCGGTTATTTATCATCCCACCGAATGCCCACTCTCCTTTTACCATGGGCTTAATACTACTCAGACAACACAGGGTGAGGGTAAAACAGTGCGATAATGCTTTATTATACCACAAAACAGGCAGATCACACGTAGAACTGTCCCAGTACAATACCCCAAGATGGTGCAAAATTACAGAGTCTCACCCTTCCGCTGACTCACCGGAATAATGGCAGATGTTGCTTCAAAGCTTCCAGGTCCGACTATCCAACCACGCACAGAGAGGAGGTAACGACAATCATAGGAAGATGACAGTCCATTCAGATACAAGGCCAGTTAACCGGAGGATTACAACCTGGCTTCTCCAAACATCTCCATGGAGTCAGGTGACCGGTCGGTCTCATTCTTGGCTTTCATAAAATGTATCCATGGTTTAGTAATGGTCAATGGAGCAGATCTGTATTTTTTTTGCACCCGGGGAGGTAGTTCCCTAAGCAGACATCCTGTAGAATGTCAAATCTGTGTCCCTTGTGATGGAGCCATGATGTCTTGACTGTTCTGTTGAGAAAAGTCTCTGGTTCTTTGGATCTCTGAATGTCTTGGCTGTCTGGATGTCTCTCTGTATATGGGAGGTATATATACTCTTTTTATAGTTAATAACTGACCTTCAAGGCAGCATTCACAGGGAAGAATGGTGAGGAGATCAACTAGCATTGTTTGGTTATGTAATCTATTTGCAAAGTTTTTTCCTCCGGTTTTGCAAGTCAACAAATTAGCTGGCCTGGACAATGTGTAATCAGCATAACAGCAAACATTATTCAATGACTCTGTATCACTGTCTTGCAAAGATACACAATAAGATGTAGGAGCTGATATAAGATGCAAAAGATTTGCCATTCACCATTTAGAAATATCAATTTAACCTACAAGAAGGACCTGTAGAAGCTCAATAGAGCGAAACGGCCATTGTCAGCCGCACACTCCTGATCCCATTCTCCCCCTTTTAAGACGCTGTAAAACCTGTGTATAATTAAGTATGGACTTTTTTGGTATGCACCGCATCCCTTTTTTTTTTGCTTCCATGTGGAATTCTTTTTTTTTGGTGACCAGAAAATATTGGCCTTCATTCAGGCATGGTTGACACATCAGCACTGGATTATTGGCACTGGCTTTCCTTTCGGTCAGCCCCCGTTTTTTTTTTTGTATTTTTAACCTACAAGAAGAGTCAAAATTTCAGACTTTGACAAGAAACCCAAAAACAAAAGGAACAATAGATAACCTTTTTCTTCCGGTTTCTGAAAAAAAGCGTCTGGTTAAAAAAGAAAAAAAAGCGTCTGTCACGACGGATTTTCCCCCAAGAATTAAGAAGGATAAAAAAACTATTCACTATTGTTCTGGCACAGTCAACCCTTCCAAAGGGGGAAAAAGTTACATCGTTGCACTTGCATTTTTTTCATTTATGCAGGCTGGTTGTTTTGCCCCGCACTTTGAGCAGCTGTGCACCCTCAGTAGTTTCTCTGTCGGCCCTCTTGTATGCACAGAGCTTCTGCTTTTGTTCTGGCATCTCCCCAAGATACCTTTTCTTTTTATTTTTTTTTGATCCACCCTTATTCACGTGTGCCTTTTGAAGTTTTTATCATATTAGCACTTTCCCGTTCCCAGTTTATCTCCTGACAGAGCCCGCCTGGTTTGGGTGATACATGGGCTTTTTTTTCCCCCCACACAGTAATACTTCGGAGCTATTTAAAGGGTGGTTTGTTTGTTCTCAGTCTCCTTCCCCGGTAGTTCCCACACTTTAGCTTTTACTTCTTTTAGTCAATTGCGGTTTCCCCCACAGTATTTTTACCTCGCTGTTTTGTATTGCCCAAAAATTTGCCTTCTACAAAAGGGGGA
>JARQOD010002714.1:0-56022 GCA_033576555.1 Oophaga sylvatica | reverse complement strand
TGTGTATTACCCGTGTTCAGTAAACGTGACAGAAGTACATCAGACACTGTGACTGACAAAACATGTTCAGTACATCATGGGTAGTTGGTGAGTCACATGACCACATGGGCGGAGTTAGCCATGCGTAACTGATGTTACTGTGTATTACCTCATGTCACTGTGATTACCTCATATTACTGTGTATTACCTCATATAACTGTGTATTACCTCATGTTACCGTATATTATCTCATATTACCTCATGTTACCTGTGTATTACCTCATATTACTGTGTATTACCTCATGTTACTGTATATTACCTCATTTTACTGTGTATTACCTTGTTACTTATGTATTACCTCATGTCACCTGCGTATTACCTCATGTCACTGTATTACCCGTGTTCAGTAAACGTGACAGAAGTACATCAGAAACTGTAACTGACAAAACATGTTCAGTACATCATGGGCAGTTGGTGAGTCACATGACCACATGGGCAGAGTTAGCCCTGCGTCGCTGATTGGCCGCTGCCGGACCAATCAGCGACGCGGGATTTACTGGACAGACAGACAGGATAACACGATTATATAAATAGATAAACCTCCAATTCCAATGCATGGAATACGTATATAGCCCCTATACAGTCACTGTGAACTCCACAATAACCCTAGATTATTACCTACCACCACCAGTCTTATTATATTCAGGCCGACTGGATGCCTGGTTCTGGTAATGTATGGCTTTGAGGCACGGTTTACAGAACAAAAGTAGCAAAACTCAGTAGCCGCTCAGGATTTTATGAAATATCATAGAATCATAGAGTTGGAAGGGACCTCCAGGGTCATCTGGTCCAACCCCCAGCTCAAAGCAGGATTCAGTAAACTCCAGCCTCTGTTTGAAGACTTCCATTGAAGAACTCACCACCTCTCATGGCAGCCTGTTCCACTCATTGATCACCCTGTCAAAATATTTTTTGCTTATAACTAATCTGTGTCTCCTCCCATTCAGTTTCATCCCATTGCTTCTAGTCTTTCCTTGTGGAAATGAGAATAAAGATGATCCTTCTACAATGTGACAGCCCTTGAGATATTTGTAGACAGCTATTAAGTCTCCTCTCAGTCTTTTTTGCAAGCTAAACATTCCCAAATCCTGTAACCGTTCCTTATAGGCAGGGCTGGACTGGCCATCTGGCAAATGCCAGAAGGGCCTGTCTGGTCATGGGCTACCTTGTCTACTACGTTGTCAACAGAATCGTTGATCTCAAGACACCCATACTGTTAAGAGTTGTGATGGAGCTCAAAGTCGCTGACTCCGTCACATACCCCAGCAGGCCACGGGAGTCATTAGAAATATTGGTCTTGTAGTAAATCTTGCTTTCCTCCATCCGGGGTAATATTAGTAATATATTCCATCTGGTGCTTGGGGACGGGGACACCATGGGCTTGTGTGATTTCAAATGCCAGGGCTGAATTTCAGCCCCAGTCCATACCTGCTTATAGGACATGGTTTGAAGACCGGTCACCATTCTGGTCGCTCTTTTCTGAACTTGCTCCAGTTTGTTGATGTCTTTTTTAAAAATGTACCCAAAACTGTACCCAGTATTCCAGATGAGGTTTGACCAAAGAGTAGAGGGCAATAATGACCTCACGTGGTCTAGACTGTATGCTTCTGTTAATACATCCCAGAATTGTATTTGCCTTTTTTGCTGCTGCATCACACTGTTGACTCATGTTCAGTCTGTGATCTATTAGTATACCAGTCTTTTTCACATGTGATGATGCTTAGTTCTATTCCTCCCATTCTGTATATGCTTTTTTCATTTTTATTTCCCAGATGTAGTACTTTGCATTTTTCACTGATAAAATCCATTCTATTAGTTGCTGCCCACTGCTCTAGTTTATTTAAATACTCAACTTATGCGATAACTTCACTCCAGATGATCGCAGAAGTTTGAGATCACTGACATTTTTCATCCGGAATTTACCTTTACCCAGCTATCAATCATGACATGGCTGCTGCCAGTTACCTGGCCATTATGGATTTGGGGCTTATAGGCAGGGGTTACAGTTAAGAAAAAACATGCATCTTCTGCCCCCAATTAGCCGTGAAGCTGAAAATGTATGTCCCAACACCATCAGCTTTATACAAGCCCCAATATTCATAATTTTCTACCGGTACCCAGGCGTCTGGAAAAGATGTTTGGATGAAAGGAATATGCACCTGTGAAGAACAATAGGTATCTCTAAAGGGTGTGAAATATTTGCTTCAATTCTCTCAAAACTTAAGAGGCTTTTCCTGTCTTAACTATTTGTCTAATCTAATTCTTTGTTCAGGCACAACAGACATCCTCGTTCAGTCACCTGGACACTGTGGGGGTCTTTCACTTTCAAAACTGTCTGCCTGCATGTTAATTAGGATGGTTCCGTTCTTTTTGTCTCCAATCTATATATCACAGTCTTACTCATTTCCCATATGTTAAACTGTAATTCACATGAAGGCAGCTCAGATTGCCAGCTCTTGTCTCGTGCATCAATTCTGTGTGACAGAAAAGGATAGAGGGTGGTAAATGCCCCTCTAGTGTGGCCCTG
The DNA here is from genome assembly GCA_033576555.1 of Oophaga sylvatica. Classification (NCBI taxonomy): domain Eukaryota; kingdom Metazoa; phylum Chordata; class Amphibia; order Anura; family Dendrobatidae; genus Oophaga; species Oophaga sylvatica. Next base: position 53,456 of record JARQOD010002714.1, on the reverse strand, counting down.
TATGTGCATTTTGTATGGTTTTGGAGACAAAGGAAGGGTATCTTGCAGCTTAAAAAGTTGTGATAGAAAAAAACTGGGGTCACTTTTGGATTCAGAAACCATACATATACATAGCGGGCTGAAGCACTGTTACATAAAGTACAAGCGATCGAACGATCACAGCTTCACGTCTCCCAAGGGGACTACTGAAGTCACTGAAAAGTGTAAAAAAAAAAAAAAAAAAAAAAAAAAAAGGTTTAAAAAGTATTAAATAAAACAAAAAAAACAAGTTCAAATCAAAAAAATTAAAGAAAAATACACAGTTGGTATCGCTGCGTTCGGAGACACCCGATCTCTCAAAATATAAAATAAGAATCCAATTGGTAAAAGTAAATCATAAAAAAAAAAATCAAAATTCTAGAATTATGGTTTTTTTTTGGGGTCACAGCAACATTGCAATAAGAGGCGATCAAAACATTGCATCTACCTCAAAATGGTGTCAAGAAAAATGTCAAAAAATAAGCCCCACTCAGCCCCAGACCATGAAAGATGGAAACGCTACAGGGCTCAGAAAATGGAAACAAATTTTTTTTCACCACCTAAATGAAGAACCTGTGCATGTTTGGTATCAGCACACTTGTACGGACCAGGGGAATCTTATTGCCAGATCAGCTTTACCATATAGTGAACACGGTAAATAAAAAACCCAAAGAACAATTGTGGAATTGCACATTGTTTGCAATTTCACCAAATTCTTTCCCAATTTTCAAGCACAGTATATGGAAAAATGAATGGTGTCATTCAAAAGTACAACTTGTCCTGCAAAAACTAGCCCTCACATGGCTACACTGATGGAAAAATAAGAAGTGGTATGGCTCTTGGAAGAAGGGGAGGGAAAAAACCCCTAAAAAACACAATATCGCCCAGGTGTGAAGGGTTAAATGCCAGATATGAGCGTTTGCTCATGACACCGCCTTTATAGAGGACAGAGGAAATCAGAAGAAACAAATTTTCTCCCTTTTCAACTTCTTTAGAGGACTCTGAATTCTGTCACCAATCGAGGTCAATCTCGTCTCTTGATCACTGGCCTATCTACTAGACATCGCACCCTCTTGGATGAGATTTGTCTGGATTCTGGTGAAATAGGGAAGAACAATAAGAGATAAAGCTCTAAACAGGTGATAGAAATCTTAGAAAGGACTTGTGCCTGAATTGGAATTGCCATGTGCAGAAATTTCCGAACAGAATATCAAATTGATGGTTCCGAAAACATCAACTGTTACTGATGGACTTGATTAAAAAGGTGTTGAGATACGCGATATCCATCACCAAATCAGAACCACCAAGATTGGAGAATACATGCCTGGACCCTCCTCCAATGCTTCCATCTGGATGAATTCTTGGAGAAGCTGTGAAGTTACGGGATTTTTCCTATTTATTAGGGAGGATGTGACCTTGTGAAAAGATTCTCAGGCCTAGAGCAGATCCTTTATGGATAGATTAACCAGGTGATGGATGATATCAGCCATGGAATGGTAAAGACCATCCATCTGCCCTTCTCTGGAGGAACTTGTATGGCGGCATCATAACTGATCTTTTATGTTCAGGGAGCTTCTCTTTAGCAGAAGGTTGCGTTGTTTTGGCTTTGAAGGGTTTCGTGTTTTTCCCTTATGTAGACATGATACAGGTGGGTTAGAGCAGATCGGAGGGTCCAGCCGAATATTACGCTGGACCTCAGACCTATTGTCTACAACTCTGGATATAATGGATGAATTTAAAGGAGTGGACAGACTTCGCTCATTGTGTGGAGGTGCTCCTCACTCTTCAGGTGATTTACACGAAGATGTCCATCGTCTTATCTTAGGTTCCGTTATAGAAGTGATTCTTGACTTTCTACTTTCTTGCCTTTAAAGTTCTGAGAGCAAAGTACAAGTTATTGTCTTCACAGAAGTCAGGAGAGGAACATGTGACAAGGCTCAGAGCAAAGGAAAGTACCTCTGGAAATGCCCGGCCGCTGCCAGTAACTGCTGGGACTTATGGTGAATTCCCCTCTGCACCCAGGAGGGCTGCCAGTCTGCAATGTTCTCACGGCCTGGACATTCAATGACCCAGAGACCTTCCCAGGTCTATAACATACACGACCACTCCAGATTGTCCTGGAGACCTTTGGGCGACCTTGTGGCTCTTAGTAAGTTAGCCATGATTGCACCTGTCAAACATTTTAAAGTCCCATTTTTTTGGCCCCGCTCAGTTTCTGCGCTTCTTCTGGACAGCGTCAGACTGGAGCACTTTGGGCCCATCAGAAACAATCATTCTTGGTGCCCACGATGCGGCTACATAGAAATAATACAAGACCGCCAATTGTGTGCTTACATGTGCTAATATCGGAGAGCCATATACAGTAAAACACATTGGCCCGAATTACAGAAAATGGCGCAATTTCAGCAAAACTCATTAGTTTACTTCAACTAAACCACATATTTATCAAATGTCACCCGAATTATACAATTGTGCAAATCACACAACCGCAAATTTCTAATCATGGTAGTAATGTCCCAAGGTTAAAAAAGAAAAAAGCGTTGGAGACCAGGGTGCAGAAAAGTCTACAACTATGCAACACTTTTCAAAGTGTGACCTATTTTTTTTTGCATGTTAAAAATGGTTGCACTGTACATGTATTGGTTCCATGTCGTCTATAAGAAAGCCAGGACCGGGCCAGGACAAGAAGACAAGGGCCGGGCCAAGGACAAGGAGACAAGGGCCGGGCCAGGACAAGGAGACAAGGGCCGGGCCAGGAAAAGGAGACAAGGGTCGGGCCAGGACAAGGAGACAAGGGCCGGGCCAGGACAAGAAGAAAAGGGCCGGGCCAGGACAAGAAGAAAAGGGCCGGGCCAGGACAAGGAGACAAGGGCCGGGCCAAGGACAAGGAGACAAGGCGGCCAGGACAAGGACCAGGGCCGGGACATAGACAAGGGTGCTCCTATCCACGTACATAAGATCAATTAAAACACAAAACAGGACTACGTCCTGGGGTCCGCATGTGTAGAGGGGGCCCAGGAGCCGAACTTCAAACACAGCAGCTGCCATCTGCGTTATACAGCCAAAAGGTACATGGGACAGCAGCGCCAGGAGCTGGCTCCGATCACCGCTGAGTAACTATTCTGATGCGACTGTCAATCACTGGCAGGGCATTTTACCTGACGTGATTCCAGGGTTACCATTGCAGCTGGGGGCTTAACCCCTACACCCCCAGGCCGTTTTCCGTTTTTTTGCTCCCTCTCTTCCCAAAGCCATAACTTTTTTAATTTTCCATCAATATGGCAATGTGAACGCTTATTTTTTGCAAAAAAAAAAACACCATTGGTTTTACCACATCGTGTACTGTAAAAACGGGGAAAAAATTCAAAGTGCGGCAAATTTGCAAAAAAAAAAAAAAAAAGTGGAATTTCACAACCGTTTTTTTTTTTTTTTTTTACCATGTTCACCAAATGCTAAAACGGACCTGCCATTACCACAAAGGTGGTTTTCATGTTAATGATCAGGCCAATTTTCACAATTCTGACCACTGTCACTTTATGTGGTTATAACTTTGGAGCTTCAACAAACCCAGGTGATTCAAAGATTGTTTTTTGTGACATATTGTACTTTGTGTTAGTGGTAAAAATTTCTTTGGTATGACTTGCGTCTGTTTATGAAAAAAAATAAAAGGAAATGAAAATTTTGAATTTTTATGCCCTTAAATCACAGAGATATGTCACACAAAATAGTTAATAAATAACATTTCCCACATGTCTACTTTACATCAGCACAATTTTGGAACCAAAGTCATTTTTTGTTAGGAAATTATAAGGGTTAAAATTTGACCAGCGATTTCTCATTTTTCCAACACAATTTACAAAACTTTTTTTTTCCTAGGCATCACAATATATTTGAAGTGACTTTGAGGGGTCTATATCAAAGAAGATACCCAAAACTGACACCATTCTAAAAACTGCACCCTTCAAGCTGCTCAAAAACACATTCAAGAAGTTTATTAACCCTTCAGGTGCTTCATAGGAATTTTTAGAATGTGAAAAAAAAATTAACTTAACTTTTCACGAAAAATTTACTTTAGACCCAATTTTTTTTTAATTTTGACAAGGGTAACCGGAAAAAAATGGACCCCAAAATTTGTGCAATTTCTCCTGAGTACGCCGATACCCCATATGTGGGAGAAAACCAACTGTCCGGGCGCACGGCAGGGCTCGGAAGGGAAGGAGCGCTATTTGACTTTTTGAATGTAAAATTTGCTGGAATGGAGATCAGACGCCATGTCGCGTTTAGGCACATCAGGGGCTCTCCAAACAGTGGAAACCCCCACAAAAGAACCCATTTTGGACACTAGACCTCTTAAAGAAAGTACTTAGATGTGTGGTGAGCACCTTGAACCCTTAGTGGCTTCACAGAAGTTTATACCGTTGAACCGTGAAAATCATAAAATCACTTTTTTCCCCCTCACAAAAATGTTATTTTAGCCCCAAATTTTGCATTTTCATAAAGGGAACAGGAGAAATTGCACCAATTTGTAGAGTACGCACATACCCCATATGTGGGGGGATAACTACTTTTGAGGCACAGGGTAAAGCTCAGAATGGAAGAGGCGCCATATTGGAGTTCAGATTTTGCTGGAATGGTTTGGGGGTGCCATGTCACATTTGCAGAGCCCCTGAGGTGCCAGAACAACAGAAACCCCTATATGTGAACTCATTTTACAAACTACACTCCCCAATGAATTCATCTAGGGGTGCAGTGATCATACTGACACCACCGGTGCCTCACAGAATTTTATACCACTGAGCGGTGAAGAAAAAATAAATTAAATTTTTACTATAGTTGAGCAAATTTGTTCGGGTCCCTGCTTATTCGGCAAGTTACAGCGCTTACGTGCGCCAACACTCTACATGTAAATCGGGAAATATTTTTCAGGCACAGTGCAAAGCTCAGAAGGCAAGGAGCGTCAGATATTACTGTTATTGTTTGCAGCTGCCATGACCCACTGGGAGAGCCCCTGAGGTGCCAGAACAGCACAACCCCCCATAAGTGACCCCATTTTACTAACTACACCTCATGAATTCATCTAGGGGTGCAGTGATCATATTGACACCACGGGTGCGTCACAGAATGTTATACCATTGGGCAGTGAGGACAAAATAACAAAATTTTTACCACCAAAATTTAGTTTTTACATTTTCACATAAGAAGTGGGTAAAAATGGCACCAAGATTTGTCCCAAAATTTCTACTAACTGTGGCAATACCCCATAAGTGTCTGTACAGTACTGCTTAGCCATACGGGGAGACTCGGGAGGAATGAAGCGCTGTTTTCCTCCTGGAGCGCAGATTTTCCTAGAACAGTTTGCGGACTCCATACACAGAGCCCCTAATTGTCAGAAGAGCAGAATCCCCCCTCAAGTGACCCCCATTTTGTAAACTATACCCCTTGGAGAATTATCTACAGGCGTAATGACGATTTTGACTTCATGGGTGTTTTCCAGAAACAGGCAGCAGTGGATGTTGCCGAGTGAAAATTGCACACCGCCGTTGTTGTGACCAGTCCGCTGTAGAGACCAGTACATTATGCCCAGTCCGGGCTTCTGGAGACATGCACCCGTAAGTTAGGCGGGCTCTCATTGCTTCAGAAATGCCAAACATGTAGACGGGGGCATTTTGGAGCGGAGAATTTGCTGAATTTCTTTTGGCGGGTGTGCAAATTGCCTCTTAAGAGAAAAAGAGGACTTGTACTCTATAGCGCCACATATTGGAAGTAACGATCCCACAAGTCACAATCAACCCTTTAACGGGTCTTGTAATATGACTTAGGATAAAAGCCAAATCAGTATCTCAATTTGCAGACACGGTGTTTCGGGCTATTGGCCCTCGTCAGTGCAAAGTATGAGATCTGATTTGGCTAGATGAGAGGCTCTGGACTGAGGTCTAAGGAGTAAGGTTTCTCCTTATGGAGAGTGACATACCAGCTCTGGCGTGTCGCGGTAAGGAGGCTTATTCGCCGTGCAATGCTCCTCTGGGAAATTTAATATGCAAATTACCTCTTAAGAGAACTCTATAGCGCCACCTATTGGAAGTAGCGATCCAATCACAATCAACCGGGTGAGGAGCCATTTCTCTTTTCCAGAGCCTTTGTGCTACCAGTAACGTGGAAGCCCCCTAGATTTGTTAACAGATGACAAGTCTGAATGGGGTCGGTGCTTTTACAGTGATAGCAGATTTGGTTGATGTCACACACTAAACCAGTGGTCCCCAACCTTTTTTGCATCCTGGACCGGCTTCAAGAAAGACCATTCTTCCATGGCCCGGCAGGGCGGGGATGGAGGTGTGGCAGGGGTGGGGCTTTGGTCATAACGGGGCGGGGTTGTAGTTTAGTAGTAGTGCATACCTATCATTTAATTATAACATTTATAATGTGAATGTGACTCCCTGGTATACATGGCTCCGCTCCCATCCTGTATACATGGCTCCGCTCCCATCCTGTATACATGGCTCCGCTCCCATCCTGTATACATGGCTCCGCTCCCACCCTGGTATACATGGCTCCGCTCCCACCCTGGTATCATGGCTCCGCTCCCACCCTTGTATGCATGGCTCCGCTCCCACCCTTGTATGCATGGTTCCGCTCCCACCCTGGTATACATGGCTCCGCTCCCACCCTTGTATGCATGGCTCCGCTCCCACCCTTGTATGCATGGCTCCGCTCCCACCCTTGTATGCATGGCTCCGCTCCCACCCTTGTATGCATGGCTCCGCTCCCACCCTGGTATACATGGCTCCGCTCCCACCCTGGTATACATGGCTGCGCTCCCATCCTGTATACATGGCTCCGCTCCCACCCTTGTATGCATGGCTCCGCTCCCACCCTTGTATGCATGGCTCCGCTCCCACCCTTGTATGCATGGCTCCGCTCCCACCCTGGTATACATGGCTCCGCTCCCACCCTGGTATGCATGGCTCCGCTCCCACCCTTGTATGCATGGCTCCGCTCCCACCCTTGTATGCATGGCTCCGCTCTCACCCTGGTATGAATGGCTCCGCTCCCACCCTGGTATACATGGCTCCGCTCCCACCCTGGTATACATGGCTCCGCTCCCACCCTTGTATACATGGCTCCGCTCCCACCCTGGTATACATGGCTCCGCTTCCACCCTGGTATACATGGCTCCGCTCCCACCCTGGTATACATGGCTCCGCTCCCACCCTGGTATACATGGCTCCGCTCCCACCCTGGTATACATGGCTCCGCTCCCACCCTGGTATACATGGCTCCGCTTCCACCCTTGTGTACATGGCTCCGCTCCCACCCTTGTGTACATGGCTCCGCTCTCACCCTGGTATGAATGGCTCCGCTCCCACCCTGGTATACATGGCTCCGCTCCCACCCTGGTATACATGGTTCCGCTCCACCCTTGTATACATGGCTCCGCTCCCACCCTTGTATGCATGTGCTTCCGCTCCCACCCTTGTATGCATGGCTCCGCTCCCACCCTTGTATGCATGGCTCCGCTCCCACCCTTGTATGCATGGCTCCGCTCCCACCCTGGTATACATGGCTCCGCTCCCACACTGGTATACATGGCTCCGCTTCCACCCTGGTATACATGGCTCCGCTCCCACCCTGGTATACATGGCTCCACTCCCACCCTTGTATACATGGCTCGCCCCACCCTTGTATACATGGCTCCGCTCCCACCCTTGTATACATGGCTCCGCGCCACCCTCCCATCCTGTATACATGGCTCCGCTTCCACCCTGGTATACATGGCTCCGCTTCCACCCTTGTATGCACGGCTCCGCTCCCACCCTTGTATACATAGCTCCGCGCCACCCTCCCATCCTGTATACATGGCTCCGCTCCACCCTTGTATATATGGCTCCGCGCCACCCTTGTATACATGGCTCCGCTCTCACCCTCCCATCCTTATATACATGACTCCGCGCCACCCTCCCGCCCTTGTATACATGGCTCCGCTCCACCCTTGTATACACGGCTCCGCTCCCACCCTCCCATCCTGTATACATGGCTCCGCTCCCATCCTGTATACATGGCTCCGCTCCCACCCTTGTATACATGGCTCCGCTCCACCCTTGTATACATGGCTCCGCTCCCACCCTTGTATACATGGCTCCGCTCCACCCTTGTATACATGGCTCCGCTCTCACCCTCCCATCCTTGTATACATGGCTCCGCGCCACCCTTGTATAAATGGCTCCGCTCCACCCTTGTATACACGGCTCCGCTCCCACCCTCCCATCCTATATACATGGCTCCGCGCCACCCTCCCATCCTGTAGACATGGCTCCGCTCTCACCCTCCCATCCTTGTATACATGGCTCCGCGCCACCCTCCCATCCTGTATACATGGCTCCGCTCCCACCCTCTCATCCTTGTATACATGGCTCCGCTCCCACCCTCCCATCCTTGTATGCATGGCTCCGCTCCCACCTTCCCATCCTGTATACATGGCTCCGCTCCCACCCTCTCATCCTTGTATACATGGCTCCGCTCCCACCCTCCCATCCTATATACATGGATGATGGCTCCGCTCCCACCCTCCCATCCTGTATACATGGATGATGGCTCCGCTCCCACCCTCCAATCCTTGTATATATGGCTCGGCTCCCCCTCCCATCCTTGTATATATGGCTCCGCTCCCCCTCCCATCCTGTATACATGGCTCCGCTCCCCAATCCCATCCTGTATACATGGCTCCGCTCCACCCTTCCATCCTTGTATATATGGCTCCGCTCCCCCCTCCCATCCTGTATACATGGCTCCGCTCCCCAATCCCATCCTGTATACATGGCTCCGCTCCACCCTTCCATCCTTGTATATATGGCTCCGCTCCCCCCTCCCATCCTGTATACATGGCTCCGCTCCCCAATCCCATCCTGTATACATGACTCCGCTCATACCCTCCCATCCTGTATACATGGCTCCGCTCCCACCCTCCCATCCTATATACATGGATGATGGCTCCGCTCCCACCCTCCCATCCTGCATACATGGCTCGGCTCCCCCCTCCCGAAGGCACCCTGGGGTCTAAAACTGCCCTTTCTCAGGATAACATATGCTATCACCTTTGTGAGACCTGCCGCCTAAGGACAGATGCTAGTTAACTGCCGGCCATACATCGCCTACAAATACATATTTCCACTACATGTCCAAAAATGTTACCAATAAAAACAACTCGCCCTGCAAAAAACAAGCCCTCACATGACTGTGGGCAAAAATATGGAAAAATTATAGCTCTCAAAATATGGTGTGCAATGAAAAGCGTCTTTTAGTGTGCGACAGCAGCCAAAACATAAAAACCCGATGCAAGTCTGGTATCGCTGTAATCGCACCGATCCGAAGAATAAAGTCGCCTAATCACTTATACCGCGCAAGGAATGGCGTAAAAAAATAAAACCAATTCTTCTCCTGCTGTTCGGTTTCATTCTGCCTCCCAAAGATAGCAGTAAGTCTCGGCGCACATTTATCCTGCACTCTGCACTGAGCACTTACATCAGGATGTCTGTGTAAATCTCTGAAATACGCGATTCAGAGCATAATGTACTGGTCACTACAACGGTAGTTTGCAGTTTTCACTCAGCAACATCCAGTGCTGCTTGTTTCTGGAAAACACCCAAGGAGTCAAAATTGTTACTACCCTGTTCATTGAAAGGAAAAAATATATATTTTTTTCAAAACAAAAACATCACGTATGGCACAATCCATGTTCCTGCGGGGATCCACCCGCTCAGGAACAAACAAAAGTTCAGCTTTCCTTATGAAAACCGCTCCAGAGCCGCCCCTCCAGGCCCACCCCACACTGAATGCTCATATATCTTACCTTTCACTATACAAGCTGACTTCAAGCGAGTCACCTCTCAGCGATTTCTGATGGCTCTCAGTGTCTCCCTCTACACCAGATCACAAACGCCTCCGTCTGTGGATCTGCGGTCTCAGTCTACGCTGGGACGCCCGCATGGCATTGTGGGGGCGACACATGAGATCGGATAAACAAGGTGATCACAGTCCGTAGCTGGGATCTGTGGTCCGCACTCGGGCAGGGATTGTAAATTAAGACCTCGGAGTTTCCTGATGTTCTTGAGAAATTTTATTTCAAAATTATAATAACAATTAATGTAACAAAAACTAGAAAAGTACAAAATAAACATCTGTTTATTAATGCCCCGGACCAGAGGGTGAGAGCTCAGCCCCTCATACACAGACCGGTCCCTCAGTACAGCCTCACACGGCACCGGGGGGAGGGCAGACCGTTCAACGGCCGACCCCACACATGACTGACCCAACATAGAAAGTGAAATGTAACGAAGACCTGATACAAAACAATCCACAGCAGCATGGGGGGGTTAGTACATTCTTCATAGTGAGGAGGATGCACAACCCTCCAAGGCGCAAACACTTTATAGAATTTTTCCTGAGAGCTTCAGTACAAGAAACGAGAACACATTCACTTGAGGAAAAAAAGTGCAAAAAACAAAACAGCAGCATATTCCAAGTAACTGTGGCCTGGCTGACACAGCACAGGGCCCCGAGATGTGTCCCGTGACCCGCAGGGCCCCCCAGATGTGTCCCGTGACTCGCAGGGCCACATGCCCTGGACTGAGGTCAGTACATCCTGCGCTGGTGCACTGGAGGTCGGGAGTACGGGTGCATCCAGTCATTCCTCCGCGTCCGGACCCTCCGAGGAGTCGCCCTCATATTCCAGTTTTCTTGTGAGGGCTGAACACGGGAGGAAAAGGAGTCAAAGGTCATGGATGGCGCCTGGTGTTGGAGATTGAAGTTCCTTGTACCAAATGGAGCACGGGTGAAAGCAGGACCTGGAAAAAAAGAAGAGGATGAGATGTATGAGGTGGACGCACCGGCCGAGGGGTCTGGAGGGAGCATAGACCCAGAAGAGAGCGCCCACCCAAATGAAAAGGACAAACTAAAGTGGTCGGCAGGGAGGGAGAAGATACCAACTGAGGGGTCCATAGTAAGCACTGATGTGGTCAGAAGGAGGACCCACCGAGGGGTGTGGAAGAACGGAGAGATTCCCGACCAAGGCGTTCAGAGGATGGAGTCATACTGAGGGGCCAGAAATGACAGACTGAGGGGTCCGGAGCAAGGGAGAAGCGACCAAGAGGTGCAGAGGATGGAGAGACTGAGGGGTCCGGAGCAAGGGAGAAGCGACCAAGAGGTGCAGAGGATGGAGAGACTGAGGGGTCTGGAGCAAGGGAGGAGTGACCAAGAGGTGCAGAGGATGGAAACCGACTTAGGGGTCCGGAGCAAGGGAGACGCGACCAAGAGGTGCAGAGGATGGAGACCAACTGAGTGATAGTCGTCTGGGAGTAGTGCTCCAATTGGTAACAACTCTGGGAGTAGTAGTGATAATGATACCTTTTGCCTCCTTACCTTTCACATACAGTGGGGAAAATAAGTATTTGATACGCTGCCGATTTTGCACGTTTTCCCACCTACAAATAGAGAGATCTGTAATTTCTATCGTAGGTCACTTCACCTGTGAGAGACAGAATCTAAAGATAAAATCCAGAAAATCACATTGTAGGATTGTTACATAATTAATTTCCATTTTATTGCATGAAATAATTGTTTGATACAATGGAAAAACAGAACTTAAATTTGGTCCAGAAACCTTTATTTGTAATTACAGAGGTCGGACGTTTCCTGTAGTTCTTGACCAGGTTTGCACACTCTGAAGCAGGGATTTTGGCCCCCTCCTCCATACAGATCTTCTCCAGATCTTTCAGGTTTCGGGGCTGTCGCTGGGCAACATTGAGTTTCAGCTCCTCCAAAGATTTTCTATTGGGTTGAGGTCTGGAGACCGGCTAGGCCACTAAAGGACCTCAAAATGCTTCTTAAGGAGCCACTCCTTAGTTGCCCTGGCTGTGTGATTCGGGTCATTGTCATGCTGCAAGACCCAGCCACGACCCATCTTCAATGCTGTTACTGAGGGAAGGAGTTTGTTGGCCAAAATCGTACAATATACGACCCCATCCATCCTCCCTTCAATACGATGCAGTCATCTTGTCCCATTTGCAGAAAACATCCCCAAAGTATGATGCTTCTCCCACCATGCTTCACGGTTGGGATGGTGTTCTTGGGGTTGTATTCATCCTTCTTCCAAAAATGGCGAGCGGAGTCTATATCAAAAAGTTATATTTTGGTCTCATCTGATCACAAGACCTTCTCCCATGGCTCCTCTGGATCATCCAGATGGTCATTTGTTGTGAATAGGCTGGAAATGAGTTCTGAGCAGAAGCTCCCTCTGGTGGTTACAAACGGTACTGGACTGTCCAGTGAAGATTGTGAGGATTGGGAATCAGGTGTTACTGACTGGTCTTATATAAGGGAGTCACCTTCCCATCAGGGTTGCCGGTGATCAATTGTTCTGGTCTCAATCCTTGATTCCTGTTTCCTTGGAAGCCTGCTGTGTTGTGTCTGAATCTCCTGCTAACAGATAAGACATTTTCTTTTTTTGTTTTTGTGCTTGATTTTTGCATTTTGTCCTGCACTTCTGTGGGGGGCCTTCAGGGTCCCCTCGGGGGCTTTTGCCTCTCAGTTCAGTTCAGCCACTAATGTTTGTACATTTGCTTTTTCCAGTTTTCTCAGTGGCTGCTGTTTTGATTTAACGCTCCACGGCTGCCTCTAGTTGTTGTGGTTAGTCAGGGTACTGCAATCTCATAGATTCCAACTGCTCTGATGTATTGCCTTTTTGCCTGCTCTCCTCAGCTACCAAATCATAACAGTATCACCGGCCTAAACTGAAAATTATATGGTACTCACAGAAGGGAAAAATATTGTGAAAGAAAAAAGTTGTCAGAGTTGTCAGAGATTTTTTTTTTCTGTTTGTTGCATTTTTTTTTCCCCTCTGTATCTCTGGGTGCTGAGGAGGATTTTTTTTCTCTCAATGGAGTATGCACAGTTGTCTGGCCGTGTGGATCAGCTTGCCACTGAGGTTCGGAGTATTGCTGCATATCTTGCTAGGTTGCCTGTTGTGGAACCTAGGATCCCCATGCCAGATTTGTTTTTAGGGGATCGAGCTAAGTTTCTGAATTTCAAAAATAACTGTAAATTGTTTTTTGCCTTAAAATCTAAGTCCTCAGGGAACGCAGCGCAGCAGGTTCAAATTGTCATCTCTCTCCTGCGCGGCGATCCTCAGGATTGGGCTTTTTCCCTGACACCTGGGGATCCTGTTTTGAGTGATGTTGATGCGTTTTTTCAGGCTTTGGGGTTATTGTACGATGAGCCTAATGTCACTGATCAAGCTGAAAAAGCCTTGCTGGCATTAAGTCAGGGGCTTGAGGACGCTGAGTTATACTGTCAGAGATTCCGTAGGTGGGCAGTCCTGACCAAATGGAACGACGACGCTTTGGCGGCCCTTTTCCGGAAGGGTCTGTCAGATAATGTAAAGGATGTTATGGTGGGATTCCCTGTTCCCTCTGGTCTCAATGATTCTATGTCATTAGCGATTCAAATTGACAGACGTTTGCGTGAGCGGAAAGGTATGCGTAGAATAATGTTGCCTTGTGAACCTGCTTCTGAATCCATGCAGTGTGATAGAGTGGTTTCTGGGGCACAGCGTCATGAATTTCGAAAGCGCAATGGGTTGTTTCTACTGTGGTGATGCCTCTCATGCTATTTCTGTCTGCCCTAAGCGGGGAAGACGTTTTGCTCGCTCAGTTGTCTTGGGTAGTGTTCAGACTAAGTTTTTGTTAACTGTTACCCTGATATGCTCTCTGTCCTCATTTTCTGCTCAGGCTTTTGTTGATTCTGGAGCAGCTATTAACCTGATGGATTTTGATTTTGCTAAACGTTGTGGGTTTCCCTTGATACCCCTACGGAAGTCTATTCCCCTACTGGGGATCGATTCTACCCCTTTGGCTGAGAATAAACCTCAGTTCTCTACTCAGGTGATAATGAGGGTAGAACCTGATCATCAGGAGAGTTGCAAATTTTTGGTTCTGTATAATCTGCATGACATTATCGAACTGGGTTTCCCTTGGTTACAGTCTCATAATCCTGTTTTGGATTGGAAATCTGTGTCTGTTACCAGTTGGGGCTGTCAATGTGTTAATACCAACACTCCTGTTTTTTCTGCCTCCCCCAGGCTCAGGATGTTCCTGACTTTTTGATTGATTTTTCTGATGTGTTTAGCGAAAGTAAATCTGCATCCTTACCTCCCCATAGGAGCTATGACTGCGCTATTGAATTAGTGCCTGGTAGTAAATTCCCTAAAGGTCGCCTTTTTAACTTGTCTGTACCTGAACATGACGCTATGCGGTCTTATATCAAGGAGTCATTGGAGAAGGGTCATATCAGACCATCCTCTTCACCCTTAGGTGCCGGTTTTTTCTTTGTGGCCAAAAAGGATGGTTCATTAAGGCCGTGTATTGATTATCGTCTCTTGAACAATATTACTGTGAAATATCAATATCCGTTACCCTTGATCTCTGATCTGTTTTCCAGGGTGAAAGACGCTACTTGGTTTACCAAGCTTGACCTCAGGGGGGCATATAACCTTATTCGCATTAAGCACGGGGATGAATGGAAGACGGCATTTAATACCCCTGAAGGGCATTTTGAGTACCTTGTGATGCCCTTTGGGCTCACTAATGCTCCTTCTGTCTTCCAGTCCTTCATGAATGACATTTTCAGGGATTTTGTGGATAAATTTCTGATTGTTTATTTGGATGATATCTTGATTTTTTCCAATGACTGGGACTCTCATGTAAAACATGTTCGGACTGTGTTCCAGATTTTGAGAGAGAATGCTCTGTATGTGAAGGGATCAAAGTGTCTTTTTGGCGTACAGAGGTTCTCATTTCTGGGATTCATTTTGTCCCCATCTGTTATTGAAATGGACCCTGTCAAAGTTCAGGCTATCTGTGATTGGGTCCAACCTACTTCTTTAAAGGCTCTTCAAAGATTCTTGGGTTTTGCCAATTTTTATCGTAAATTTATTGGTAATTTCTCTGTTATTTTTAAACCATTAACTGATTTGACCAAGAAGGGTTCTGATGTGGTGAATTGGCCTCCTGAGGCAGTCTCTGCATTTCAGGAACTTAAGCAGAGATTCACTTCTGCTCCTGTTCTACGGCAGCCTGATGTTTCTCTACCATTTCAGGTGGAGGTTGATGCTTCTGAAATTGGGGCAGGTGCCGTTTTGTCCCAAAGAGATCCAGAGACCTCTAAAAGTAACCCTTGTGCCTTTTTCTCTCGAAAATTTTCTCCCACTGAACGTAATTATGACGTGGGTAATCGGGAGTTATTAGCCATGAAGTGGGCTTTTGAAGGGTGGAGACATTGGCTGGAGGGAGCCAAACATCAGGTGGTGGTCCTTACTGACCATAAGAATCTAGTTTATCTGGAATCTGCCAAGCGACTTAATCCTAGACAGGCCAGGTGGGCCTTGTTTTTCACACGTTTTAATTTTGTGGTTTCATTTCTTCCTGGCACTAAAAATGTTAAGGCGGATGCCCTCTCGAGGAGTTTCCTGGCGGACTCTCCTGAGTTATCTGATCCTTCTGTTATTTTGAAAGAGGGTGTAGTTCTTTCCGCCATCTCGCCCAATTTGAGACTGGCTCTGGAGGGGTGCCAGGAAGATAAGCCCGAGCGCTGCCCTGTTGGGAAATTGTTTGTCCCGGACCAGTGGAAAAAGAGTGTAATGTCTGAGATTCATTGTTCCGCGTTGGCCGGTCATCCCGGAATTTTTGGTACCAGGGACTTGGTTGGTCGGTCCTTTTGGTGGCGTACCTTGTCTCGTGATGTCAGGGAGTTTGTGCAGTCCTGCGGGACTTGCTCTCGCTCCAAGCCTTGCTCTCATTCTAGTGGTTTGTTGATGCCATTACCGGTGCCCAAGAGACCATGGACCCATATCTCTATGGATTTCATTTCCAACCTCCCTGTTTCTCAGAGAATGACCGTCATCTAACATAGTAACATAGTTATTAAGGTTGAAGGAAGACTTTAAGTCCATCTAGTTCAACCCATATCCTATCCTAACCTGCCCTAACATGTTGATCCAGAGGAAGGCAAAAAAACCCCAAGTGGCAAACAGTAAGCTTCACATTGGGGAAAAAAATTCCTTCCCGACTCCACATACGGCAATCAGACTAGCTCCCTGGATCAACGCTGTATCTAGGAAACTAGTGAATATAGCCTGTAATATTATACTTTTCAAGAAAGGCATCCAGTCCCCTCTTAAATTTTAGTAAGGAATCACTCATTACAACATTAGACGGCAGAGAGTTCCATAGTCTCACTGCTCTTACAGTAAAGAATCTGCATCTGTGATTATGGCTAAACCTTCTTTCCTCCAGACGTAGAGGATGCCCCCTCGTCCCCGTCACAGGTCTAAGAGTAAAAAGATCATTAGAAAGGTCTTTGTACTGTCCCCTCATATATTTGTACATTGTAATAAGATCACCCCTAAGCCTTCGTTTTTCCAAACTAAATAACCCCAAGTGTAATAACCTGTCTTGGTATTGCAGACCCCCCAGTTCTCTAATAACCTTGGTCGCTCTTCTCTGCACCCGCTCCAGTTCAGCTATGTCTTTCTTATACACCGGAGACCAGAACTGCACACAGTATTCTAAGTGTGGTTGCACCAGTGACTTGTATAGAGGTAAAATTATGTTCTCCTCATGAGCATCTATGCCTCGTCTAATGCATCCCATTATTTTGTTTGCCTTGGCATCAGCTGCCTGACATTGGCCACTAAATGTGAGTTTGTCGTCCACCCATACACCCAGGTCTTTTTTAGTGACAGTTTTGCCCAGTGTTTTACAATTAAGCACATAATTATACATCTTGTTTGTTCTACCCAAGTGCATGATCTTACATTTATCCCCATTAAAGGTCATTTGCCATTTATCAGCCCAAGCTTCTAGTTTACATAAATCCTCCTGTAATATAAAATTATCCTCCTCTGTATTTATTACCCTGCAGAGTTTAGTGTCATCTGCAAATATTGAAATACTACTCTGTATGCCCCCTACAAGGTCATTAATAAATATGTTAAAGAGAAGCGGCCCCAATACTGACCCCTGTGGTACCCCACTGCTAACCGTGACCCAGTCCGAGTGTGCTCCATTAATAACCACCCTTTGTTTTCTATCCATGAGCCAGTTCTTAACCCACTTACACATATTTTCCCCTATCCCCATTGTTCTCATTTTATGTATCAACCTTTTGTGTGGCACTGTATCAAAAGCTTTTGAGAAGTCCATGAACACCACGTCCACTGCATTCCCTTGGTCCAGTCCTGAACTTACCCCTTCACAAAAGCTTATCAGATTAGTCTGACAAGAACGGTCCCTCCTAAACCCATGCTGATACTGTGTCATGAGGTTATTCAGCTTCAGATACTCCAATATAGTATCCCTTAAAAAACCCTCCAGGATTTTACCCACAGTAGATGTTAAGCTCACTGGCCTATAATTTCCAGGTTCAGTTTTTGCCCCCTTTTTGAATATTGGCACCACATTTGCTATACGCCAGTCCTGTGGTACAGACCCCGTTATTATGGAATCTTTAAAGATTAAAAATAATGGTCTATCTATAACTGTACTTAATTCCTGCAGTACTCGGGGGTGTATCCCATCCGGGCCCGGGGATTTGTCAACTTTAGTGATTTTTAGACGCCGCCGTACTTCCTGCTGGGTTAAGCATGTGACATTTAATGGAGAAATTTTTTTTATCTCTGATCATGTTATCTGTCATGGGATTTTCTTGTGTAAATACAGTTGAAAAAAAGTCATTTAGCATATTGGCTTTTTCCTCATCCTCATCCACCATTTCACCCAGACTATTTTTAAGGGGACCAACACTATCATTTTTTAGTTTCTTGCTATTTATGTAGTTAAAGAATATTTTGGGATTATTTTTACTTTCTCTGGCAATGAGTCTCTCTGCCTCAATCTTTGCTGTCTTGATTTGCTTTTTACAGAATTTATTCAGTCTTCTGTATTTATTTAATGCCTCATCACTACCTACTTGCTTTAATTCCCTAAACGCTTTCTTTTTGTCCCTTATTGCGCCCCTTACAGCTCTATTTAGCCATAGTGGTTTCCTCCTAATTCTAGCATGTTTATTCCCATAGGGTATATACTGTGCACAGGTCCTATTCAGGATACTAATAAACGTCTCCCATTTTCTTTGTGTATTTTTATGTCTCAGGATATCGTCCCAGTTTATTGCACCAAGATCATCTCTCATCCGTTGGAAATTTGCCTTCCTGAAGTTTAGTGTCCTTGTAACCCCTCGACTACACATCTTATTAAAGGATACATGAAAGCTTATTATTCTGTGATCACTATTACCCCAGTGACCCCCAACCCTTATATTTGATATGCGGTCTGGCCTGTTGGATAATATTAGGTCTAGCAGTGCCCCCCAACCCTTATATTTGATATGCGGTCTGGCCTGTTGGATAATATTAGGTCTAGCAGTGCCCCCCAACCCTTATATTTGATATGCGGTCTGGCCTGTTGGATAATATTAGGTCTAGCAGTGCCCCCCAACCCTTATATTTGATATGCGGTCTGGCCTGTTGGATAATATTAGGTCTAGCAGTGCCCCCCAACCCTTATATTTGATATGCGGTCTGGCCTGTTGGATAATATTAGGTCTAGCAGTGCCCCCCCTCTTGTTGGGTCCTGAACTAGTTGTGAAAGGTAATTGTCTCTCATAGTTGCCAAAACTTTTTACCTTTGCTGGAACTGCAGGTTTCTGTTCCCCAATGTATTTCAGGGTAGTTGAAGTCCCCCATAATAATGACTTCTCCTTGAGTTGCTGCTTCATCTATTTGCTTTACGAGGATATTCTCTGTTGCTTCCATTATTTTAGGAGACTTATAACAAACCCCTATCAATAATTTATTATTTTTCCCCCTCCCCTAATCTCCACCCACAGAGACTCTACATCTTCATTAGATTCACAGATATCACGCAGGATGGGTTTTAAGGATGATTTTACATATAAACACACACCCCCACCTCGCTTATTTTTACGGTCATTTCTAAACAGACTATAAGCCCTGTAAATTAACCGCCCAGTCGTGGCTCTCATCCAGCCAAGTCTCAGATATCCCCGTCATGTCTCAGATATCCCCCCATGTCTCAGATATCCCCGCCATGTCTCAGATATCCCCACCATGTCTCAGATATCCCCACCATGTCATAATTATGTTCCAACAAAATTAATTCTAATTCCGCCATTTTGTTGGTGAGGCTTCGGGCATTAGTATACATACACTTTATGTATCTCTCTGAACCTCTATTCTTTCTTAAATTATTAACTGTTCTAACCCCACCCCCCATGCCACCCCCACCCCCAATTTCATTATTTGTGCTCAGGTCTCTATCTGCACTGCCTTCCCCTCCTATAAAATGATTACCCTCCCCCCCAGTCCCTAGTTTAAAGACTCCTCCAACCTTCTAGCCATTTTCTCCCCCAGCACAGCTGCACCTCCCCATTGAGGTGCAGCCCATCCCTAGCATAGAACCTGTAGCCAACTGAGAAGTCGGCCCAGTTCTCCAGGAACCCAAACCCCTTCTTCCTACACCAATTCTTGAGCCACTTATTAACCTCCCTAATCTCCCGTTGCCTCTCTGGTGTGGCACGTGGTACCGGCAGTATTTCAGAAAATACCACGTTGGAGGTCCTTGCTTTAAGCTTGCAGCCTAATTCCCTGAAATCATCTTTAAGGACCTTCCACCTGCCTCTAACTTTGTCATTTGTGCCAATGTGCACCATGACCGCTGGGTCCTCACCAGCCCCTCCCAGTAATCTGTCAACCCGATCAGCGATGTGTCGGACTCGAGCGCCAGGTAGGCAGCACACTGTTCGACGATCCCTGTCTTTGTGACAGATTGCCCTATCTGTTCCCCTAATAATTGAGTCCCCCACTACAGCACCTGTCTGGCCTGCCCTGCTCTCCTAATTCCCCCCTTACTGGAGCAGACACTCCCCCGGCTTTCAGAGGACATGCCTGGCTGCAGCAGTGCTACCCCTGTACTGACAACCCCCTCATCTGCCAACTTTGCAAACTTATTGGGGTGTGCCAGATCAGGACTAGCCTCCCTGGCGCTCTTCCCTCTACCCCGCTTTCTAACTGTCACCCAGCTTCCTACTTCAGTGTCCTGCAGCTCCACCCTAGCATCCCCCCCCTCATCTATCCCATTGAGCGTCTGCTCAGTGAGCAGAAGACTCCTTTCCATATTGTCTATGGATCTCAGTGTTGCCAGCTGCACATTTAGATCCAGGATTTGGGCTTCCAAATGCACAACGTGCTCACATCTCGCACAGCAGTATGCACCCTCGACCGGCTGTTCAAGGACTGCATACATGTGGGTGATTTGCGATAGGTTTTCCAAGATGATACATCTTGTGCCATTACCTAAGTTGCCTTCCTCCTCTGAATTGGTGCATTTGTTCCTTCAGCACGTGGTTCGTTTACACGGCATTCCTGAGAACATTGTGTCTGACAGAGGAGTCCAGTTTGTTTCCAGATTTTGGAGGACCTTTTGTTCTAAAATTGGTGTTCAATTGTCTTTCTCCTCGGCGTTTCATCTTCAGACCAATGGTCAAACTGAGAGAACAAACCAGACATTGGAGACTTATCTAAGATGCTTTGTGTCTGCTGATCAGGATGACTGGGTCTCTTTTTTGCCTTTGGCTGAGTTTGCAATTAATAATAGGGCTAGCTCTGCCACTTTGATGTCTCCATTTTTCTGTAATTCTGGGTTTCACCATCGATTTTCTTCTGGACAGATGGAGGCTTCTGTCTGCCCGGGTGTTGACTCTGTTGTGGAGCGTATGCAACAGATTTGGGACCAGGTAGTGGAGAGGGCCCAGCGGTTTGCTAACCGGCATAGGACTGATGGTCCTCGGTTTAAAGTGGGGGACTTGGTCTGGTTGTCCTCAAGAAATATTCCTATGAGAGTGGCATCTCCTAAATTTAAGTCTAGGTTCATTGGACCTTATAAGATCATGGAGATTCTTAACCCTGTTTCTTTTCGTTTGCTTCTTCCAGGGACATTTAAGATCCATAACGTGTTCCACAAGTCCTTGTTGAAGAGGTTTGTTGAGCCAGTGGTTCCTACTACTGTGCCTCCTGACCCTGTTTTGGGTGAGGGCAATCTGGAGTATGTGGTTGAGAAAATATTGAATTCTCGTTTTTCTAGACGGAAACTCCAGTATTTGGTTAAATGGAGAGGTTATGGTCAGGAAGACAATTCTTGGGTGTTTGCCTCGGACATCCATGCTAGGAGACTCATCCGTGCGTATCATAGAACTCATCCTGACCGACCTGGTTGCTCAAATGAAGGTTCGGTGACCCCTCCTCAAGGGGGGGGTACTGTTGTGAATAGGCTGGAAATGAGTTCTGAGCAGAAGCTCCCTCTGGTGGTTACAAACGGTACTGGACTGTCCAGTGAAGATTGTGAGGATTGGGAATCAGGTGTTACTGACTGGTCTTATATAAGGGAGTCACCTTCCCATCAGGGTTGCCGGTGATCAATTGTTCTGGTCTCAATCCTTGATTCCTGTTTCCTTGGAAGCCTGCTGTGTTGTGTCTGAATCTCCTGCTAACAGATAAGACATTTTCTTCTTTTTGTTTTTGTGCTTGATTTTTGCATTTTGTCCTGCACTTCTGTGGGGGCCTTCAGGGTCCCCTCGGGGGGCTTTTGCCTCTCAGTTCAGCCACTGATGTTTGTACATTTGCTTTTTCCAGTTTTCTCAGTGGCTGCTGTTTTGTTTTTGGTTACACCAGAGAACTAATTTAGGTGGTAGAGGTCGTGTGATCTCAGGTGTTTTTGAAATTAGTAGAGTTGGTGCTTTTCAGGGTTTTTTGGGATTGCAGTAAGTGCCCTTCCTATCCTTTTCTATTTAGTAAGTTTGGACCCCAACGTTTGCTCATACTATTTTCTGTCTGTGTCAGTATTTCTTCTTGTCTAACCGCCATTACATGTTTGGGGGCTTTCTATGTTCTTTGGGGATCTGCTCCGGGGCAGATAGCTTTCCTCTTTAGGTGTAGTTAGTTTCTCAGGCTGTGACGAGGCATCTAGGACCAACGTAGGAACGCTCCACGGCTGCCTCTCCTCAGCTACCAAATCATAACAGTCATTGGTGAACTTCAGACGGGCCTGGACATGTGCTGGCATGAGCAGGGGGACCTTTTGTGTCCTGCAGGATCTTAATCCATGATGGCGTAGTGTGTTACTCCTGATAATGTTTGAGACTTTGGTCCCAAGCTCTCTTCCGGTCATTGACCAGGTCCTCCCGTGTAGTTCTGGGCTGATTCTTGACCTTCCTCAGAATCATCTTTACCCCACGAGGCGAGATCTTGCACGGAGCCCCAGACTGAGGAAGACTGACAGTCATCTAGTGTTTCTTCCATTTTCTAATAATTGTGCCAACAGTTGTTGCCTTATCATCAAGATACTTGCCTATTGTCCTGTAGCCCATCCTAGCCTTGTGTAGGTCTACAATTTTGTCCCTGGTGTCCTTTCATAACTCTTTGGTCTTGGCCATGGTGGGGAGGTTGGAGTTTGAGGACAGGTGTCTCTTATACAGGTAATGAGGTCAAACAGGTGCAATTAATCCAGGTAATGAGTGCAGAGTAGGAGGCTTCTTAAAGAAAAACTGACAGGTCTGTGAGAGACAGAATTCTAGTTGGTTGGTCGGTAATCAAATAATTAATTTACTTATTTCATGCAATAAAATGCAACAATCCTACAATGTGAATTTCTGGGTTTTATCTTTAGATTTTGTCTCTCACAGGTGAAGTGTACCTACGATAAAGATTACAGACCTCTCCATTCTTTGTAGGTGGGAAACGTGCAAAATCGGCAGTGGATAAAACACGGATTTTGGTAAAAACTTACCTGTAAAATCCTTTTCAGCGAAGGAAGGAAGAGAGACACAGTATTCATTACTGATGGGTAGGCGGAGCCCCAGATCAGGATGTTACCTCAGATCAAAAGAGTGATGACTGGCTGGCCCCTCCAGCTCGGGCTCCTCCTACTCAACTCCAGTCGTACCAAAGCTTTTAGGAAAAGAGCCAAGATCACCAGCGGAGCAACATAACCCCTTCTGAAGAAACTTCAGAGAAAAAACACAAGGATACAGGTTATGCATGCAAAGAAAGCCAAAAACCACAGAGTTCCAGGTACTACTCACGGAACCTGACTACTGCGATGAGCTGGCGATGCCGGAACAGAGCCTTAGCGCGCTGACCTCAGCCCAGATAATCGCTATCAGATAAGGGTCGCGCTGCATCTGAAAACATCAACACACTTCTGCCGTGGGAGGGTGCTGTGTCTCTCTTCCTTCCTTCGCTGAAAAGGATTTTACAGGTAAGTTTTTACCAAAATCCGTGTTTCAGCTGCAGATGGAAGGAAGAGAGCCACAGTATTCATTACTGATGGGACGTCCCAAAGCAGTTCAAAAATAAGGGTGGGAAAAACCAACAAAAGGCAGAAACCCAACAACCTTAACAACAAAGCGCAACCAGCGCTAAACACAAGTTCATCCAGAACTTTAAACTACAGCTGCCTGCAGGACCCTACGTCCGAGGGCTGCATCAGCGGAAGCACTGACGTCCACTTTATAAAACCTTGTAAACGTGTGGACAGAGCGCCAAGTTGCCGCTCGGCAAAGCTGCACTGCCGAGGCACCTTGATGAAAAGCCCACGATGAAGCCACAGCTCTCGTGGAATGGGCTCGAATCTTAATCGGGCAAGATTCACCCCGAAGGCGGTAAGCTTCCAAAATAGCTGACCGGATCCAACGAGCTATAGAATCCTTGGAAGCTCGTTGACCACGCCGACGACCTGCTGGAACCACAAACAGGGAGTCCGTCTTACGAAAACCTTGAGTAATAGATAGATAAAACTTCAAGGCCCGCACTAAATCCAATGTGTGTAAATCTCGCTCTTTCGCATTCTTCGGATCCGGACAGAGTGAAGGCAACACAATATCCTGGTTAACATGAAATTGTGACACCACTTTAGGCAAAAATTCACCCCGAGTGCGAAGCACTACACGATCCGGAAAAAACTCCAGAAAAGGAGGCGAACAAGAAAGAGCTGCCAACTCAGAAACTCTCCTCAAGGAAGTGACTGCAACAAGGAAAGCCACCTTCCAAGAAAGTAAAGAAAGGCTAGCAGAAACCAAAGGCTCAAAAGGTTTATGCTGAAGAGCCTCCAAAACAAGGTTGAGCCGCCAAGGAGACACGGGTGCCTTCCGCGGCGGAAACTTACGAGAGATACCTCGGAAAAAGGAGAGCACGTCTCTATTCGAAGCAATGGTTCTCCGGAACAATAAGGACAGAGCAGAAATCTGACCTTTCAGAGTGCTAACTGCCAAACCCTTGTCTAGCCCATGCTGCAGAAAAGCCAACAGGTTGGGAATGGAAAATTTTCTCGGGTTCCGAGAAGACCCCAAACACCACGAAAAGAAGGTTTCCCAAATTTTGTGGTAAATCCTAGTAGTAGCCGGACATCTTGCAGCACGAAGGGTAGCAATGACCTCGGCTGAAAAACCTCTACGGGTCAAGATTTCGGTCTCAAGAGCCACGCCGTCAAACGCAGGGACATCAAGTCCGGATGACAAACGGGCCCCTGAGTCAACAAGTCCGGTTGAAGAGGGAGTGGAAACGGAGGTGCCGCCAACAGCGACATTATTGTCGAGAACCACACCCTTCTTGGCCAGTCTGGAGCTATCAGAATAGCTGGAATTCTCTCTAGTCTGATCCGACGCAGCACTAGAGGAAGTAAGGATATCGGCGGGAATACATAGATCAGCTCGAACTGATCCCACTGAGCCACTAGAGCATCCACCGCCACCGCCTTCGGGTCCTTGTACCTGGACATGAATGTCGGTAACTTGGCATTGGACCTGGATGCCATCAAATCCACTTGGGGGTTCCCCAGCGAGAGCACAGTAGTGCAAAAACTTCCGGGTGGAGGCTCCATTCCCCGGGATCCATCCTTCTGCGACTGAGAAAGTCCGCTGTAATATTCTGAACCCCTGGAATGTGAATCGCCTAAATGGCTGGTACACTGGCCTCTGCCCAAATCAGAATTCGGGACACCTCTACCATGAGTCTGGAACTCTTTGTCCCACCTTGGTGATTGATATACGCGACAGCCGTCGCATTGTCTGTCTGCACTCGGACTGGCAGACCGCTCAAAGGGACCGTCCAATGTTGGAGGCAAAGGAAAATCGCCCTCAATTCCAGGATGTTGATCGGAAGAAAAGACTCTTCCGATGACCATACCCCCTGAATCCAGAGATTGTTCCAAACACCCCCCCAGCCCGACAGGCTGGCATCGGTGGTTATAACTGACCACTTCGGAGGGAGGAAAGACTTCCCCAGGGAGAATGCCCCTGGACGTAACCACCATTCTAGAGAATCCCGCACCGCGCGAGGAATGGTGACACTGCAATCCAGCGATTGCGACTGGTTCCATCGACTCAAGATGAACCTTTGGAGAGTCCTGGAATGGAACTGGGCAAAAGGAATTGCCTCCATGGACGCCACCATCAGTCCCAGAAGACGCATACACTTCCGTAGGGACATTGCCGTTGAGGATTTCATAATCTGTACATGTCGAAGAAGACATGACTGTTTGTCTGGTGGTAGGGAAACTACCGACCGAAACGTGTCGAGATGCATTCCCAAAAAGAGAATTGTCCTCGATGGTTCCAGGGACGACTTCTCCCAATGACCAGCCAACCGAAGTCCTTCAGAAACTGAAGAGACAAATCCCGAGCCGTCAACGCCTCCTCCTCCGAGGAAGCCACGATCAAAAGATCGTCCAGATAAGGGAGAATCGTAATCCCCTGTCTTCGAAGGAGTGCCATGAGGGGCGCCAGAATTTTTGTAAAGACCCTTGGCGCTGAGGCTAAGCCGAACGGCAGAGCCACGAACTGGTAATGATTCTGACCTATGGCAAATCGAAGAAAGCGCTGATGAGCCTTTCCGATGGGAATATGCAAATAGGCGTCGCGAATGTCGATTGACACCAGAAAATCGTTCTGTGACAGAGCTGCCACAACGGAACGAAGCGACTCCATGCGAAATTTCCGGGCATGGACATGCCGGTTTAATCGCTTGAGATCCAGAATCGGGCGAAATTTGTTCTCCTTTTTGGGAACTATAAAAAGGTTGGAATAAAAACCTTTCCCTCGGTCCTCTGACGGAACCGGTATCACTACACCCTTTTGTAGTAGAGATTCGACCTCTCGCTGTAGAGCGACAACAAGCTCGGGTTCCGACGGAACGCGAGATTGACAAAAAACATTTGGGGGTTGAGAAGCAAACTCTATGAAATAGCCTGCCAACACTATCCGCGTTACCCAGGAATCTGGAACGCGAGCCATCCAAGTCTCCTTGAAAAGAAGCAGGCGACCCCCACTCGAACTCGAGTGACCCCTGGCGTCAATCCGACTTTGCGGGTTTCTTGTCAAGTTCCCGCTTGTTCTGGCGGAAACTCTGCTTCCAGGGAGTACGAGTTTTCTGAGAGGATTTCTTTCCTGAGAAAGAAGGACGACCCGATCCCCACGAGGAGTGACTAGATCGTCCTCGGCCCCGAAAGGACCGCCGACCACTATAGACACCAGGCTTACTGGACACCGAGGCCATGGCCCTTCGCTGTGGTAATGCTGATTCCTTCGCCTTAGCCTTGGAAATCAGCTCTGTGAGGTCGGATCCAAAAAGATGGCCACCCTTGTAAGGTAAGGCCAACAACCCTTGTTTGGAAACTGCGTCCCCGGCCCACTGTCTGAGCCATAAAGCTCTTCTGACTGTGACCGCTGAAGCTTGCGCTTTGGCCAGCAGAGATGCCGTATCCAGACCGGCATCAAAGATATAACAGGCTGCCGTTTCTAACCATTCACAAGTTTCCCGTATCTCAGATAACGGAGATTCATTTTGCAACTCCGTCTTCAGACGTGCCAACCAGCTTAGAGAAGCTCTAGCAGCACACATGGATCCTAGCACTGCTCGAAATCCATGACCCGCAGCCTCATAGCTTGCTTTTGCCGCCAATTCTGCCTTTCTATCCAAAGGCTCCTGTAAGCTCGCTTTTCCCTTAATAGGGAGTAGAGAGGATTTACTAAGCTGAGACAAAGACACATCCACTTCAGGAGCAGAAGTCCAATTAGCCTTTAACTCCGCAGAGCAAGGATAAAGTGTATCAAAGAAATGCGTTCCATGAAAACGCTTATCTGGACATAGACGTTCCTCCTCTATTACACCATTAAGCTCATCCAGAGCTGGCAATGTTGTGCGCGAAGCACGGGACTCCTGGAACATGCGTGCTGATTTACCAGGACGACTAGTTACCTCCTCCGGTAACTGTAGTATATCTCTCATGGCTTCAATTAATGCCTCCGTACGCTTCGCCATAGAGGAACGCCCCTGCGGCTCGTCCGCATCTGAATCGGATATTTCTCCATCCGAATTTAAAGGGGAACTCTGCCCAATATCAGATACATCTGACTCGCTCCGTGTAGAGGCCGGTAACGGCCTGCGTCGCTTCCTCTGAGAGGAATTAGCAGACACATATTGACCTAAAAGGTCAGACAAGTTATTAATCGATCGAGCGATATCATCCAATTTTCCACCGCTGTCGACCGCAGCGCTAGACGCTGTGGAGGTCTGCGTATCTGATTGCCGCAATGGCACTGGGACGTGATCCGCGGCATCTGAACTCTGTTCAGACATGTCTCACCTGTATGAGCAGGTCAAAGCGGTAATACCAGCAAAAAACTATGCGGTTTTTTTTTTTTTTTTTTCAAACGCTGAAGGGTTAACGCTCCACCAAGCAGGGTTACCCCAGCGGTATTCAGTCAAAAAATTTAGCTGGTAGAAATAACCCTCAGAGGGGTTAATATTGCAAACTCAACACAATATATATATATTTGTGAGCCCCAGCCAATTTTTATGTCTCTGATGAGACTGCAGCTGCAGGATAGCGATCGCTGCGCTGCGGGGTGAGGAATCAGCACTCACCCAGCTGGCCGTGGTGTCTTATGAGGAGAGGAGCGGTCCGAGGAGCCCAGGAGCCTGAGTAATGGCCGCCACAGTGAGGGGGTCGCAGGAGAAACGCCAGAGCGCGCGTCTTCCTGCTCAGAAGACCGGGAATATTTAGGCCACGCCCCCGCCAGCTCAAATATTGAGCGCGAACTCCCCCGCTCCTGCTCCCTCTCTGTCCTGCAGCTATCTGCCTGCGGACAAAAAATCACCACATCTACTTGTAACAGCGCTGTCACAGCAGCGCTGAAGCATACTGACATACATGTAGTAGCGCTGTCACAGCAGCGCTGAAGCATACTGACATACATGTAGTAGCGCTGTCACAGCAGCACTGAAGCATACTGACACAAGTAATAGCGCTGCTCATTCAGACGCTAAAGCACTCACACATAATTATATCATTAAAATTTGTGTGGAGTACTCACCAGCCAAGGCGCCACAGGGACCCTCAGGGGTTTCTGGCGCTGTGCCCATGCTTCCCCCCAGGGCGAAGAACGCAGTGACCGCACGTGTGGTTTGCGTCCCGCCAGGGAAGCTCTCCTCATCCCCCAGGGCCGGCAAGGATTCTGCAGGGACTTTGAGTAAATACAGATCCGCCAAGGGAGAGGTTGGGGTACAGCAGCGCTGGTACCCTGAGACCTCTAGACCAACTAGTGATCCAAGTCTCCTGTCCGAATATAAAATAATAAAATCTTCTGAGGAGCTGCATTAGCAGCGACCATCCTCTGGACCTCAAATCTTAGACTGGAGCTGAGTAGGAGGAGCCCGAGCTGGAGGGGCCAGCCAGTCATCACTCTTTTGATCTGAGGTAACATCCTGATCTGGGGCTCCGCCTACCCATCAGTAATGAATACTGTGGCTCTCTTCCTTCCATCTGCAGCTGAAATACTTAATTTCCGCACTGCAGCAGCTGCTGATCTTGTAGTCACCAACTGTGGGGTTATTACCTGGCGGGGGCGGAAATAGCCGGGGGTTATGTTGGTGCTCAGTAACGGGCTATCGGTCACAAAGGGCGAAAAGGCTGAAACACAGAAAATGCGGTTAGTAGAAAAGGATGAGACTCCAGAGCGACACAGGAGTAGGAGGAAGGGGACCAAGAGGAGACTCCAGCGCAGCACCGGAGGAGGAGGAAGGGGACCAAGAGGAGACTCCAGCGCAGCACAGGAGGAGGAGAAGGAGGAGGGGGACCAAGAGGAGACTCCAAAGCAGCACAGGAGGAGGAGAAGGAGGAGGGGGACCAAGAGGAGACTCCAAAGCAGCACAGGAGGAGGAGAAGGAGGAGGGGGACCAAGAGGAGACTCCAGCGCAGCACAGGAGGAGGAGAAGGAGGAGGGGGACCAAGAGGAGACTCCAGCGCAGCACAGGAGGAGGAGAAGGAGGAGGGGGACCAAGAGGAGACTCCAGCGCAGCACAGGAGGAGGAGAAGGAGGGGGGACCAAGAGGAGACTCCAAAGCAGCACAGGAGGAGGAGAAGGAGGAGGGGGACCAAGAGGAGACTCCAGCGCAGCACAGGAGGAGGAGAAGGAGGAGGGGGACCAAGAGGAGACTCCAGCGCAGCACAGGAGGAGGAGAAGGAGGAGGGGGACCAAGAGGAGACTCCAAAGCAGCACAGGAGGAGGAGAAGGAGGAGGGGGACCAAGAGGAGACTCCAGCGCAGCACAGGAGGAGGAGAAGGAGGAGGGGGACCAAGAGGAGACTCCAGCGCAGCACAGGAGGAGGAGAAGGAGGAGGGGGACCAAGAGGAGACTCCAGCGCAGCACAGGAGGAGGAGAAGGAGGAGGGGGACCAAGAGGAGACTCCAGCGCAGCACAGGAGGAGGAGGAAGGGGACCAAGAGGAGACTCCAGCGCAGCACCGGAGGAGGAAGGGGACCAAGAGGAGACTCAAGCGCAGCACAGGAGGAGGAGAAGGAGGAGGGGACCAAGAGGAGACTCCAAAGCAGCACAGGAGGAGGAGAAGGAGGAGGGGGACCAAGAGGAGACTACAGCGCAGCACAGGAGGAGGAGAAGGAGGAGGGGGACCAAGAGGAGACTCCAGCGCAGCACAGGAGGAGGAGAAGGAGGAGGGGGACCAAGAGGAGACTCCAGCGCAGCACAGGAGGAGGAGAAGGAGGAGGGGGACCAAGAGGAGACTCCAAAGCAGCACAGGAGGAGGAGAAGGAGGAGGGGACCAAGAGGAGACTACAGCGCAGCACAGGAGGAGGAGAAGGAGGAGGGGGACCAAGAGGAGACTCCAAAGCAGCACAGGAGGAGGAGAAGGAGGAGGGGGACCAAGATTAGACTACAGCGCAGCACAGGAGGAGGAGAAGGAGGAGGGGGACCAAGAGGAGACTCCAAAGCAGCACAGGAGGAGGAGAAGGAGGAGGGGGACCAAGAGGAGACTACAGCGCAGCACAGGAGGAGGAGAAGGAGGAGGGGGACCAAGAGGAGACTCCAGCGCAGCACAGGAGGAGGAGAAGGAGGAGGGGGACCAAGAGGAGACTCCAGCGCAGCACAGGAGGAGGAGGAAGGGGACCAAGAGGAGACTCCAGCGCAGCACAGGAGGAGAGGAGGGGTACCAAGAGGAGACTCCAGCATGTCACAGGAGGAGGGGGACCAAGAGGAGACTCCAGCATGTCACAGGAGGAGGGGGACCAAGAGGAGACTCCAGCATGTCACAGGAGGAGGGGGACCAAGAGGGGACTCCAGCGCAGCACAGAAGGAGGAGGAGGCAGACTAAGAGGAGACTCCAGCGCAGCACAGGAGGACGAGGAAGGGGACCAAGAGGAGACTCCAGCGCAGCACAGGAGGACGAGGAAGGGGACCAAAAGGCGACTCCAGCGCATCACAGGAGGACGAGGAAGGGGAACAAGAGAGACTCCAGTGCAGCACAGGAGGAGGAAGGGGACCAAGAGGAGACTCCAGCGCAGCACAGTTGGAGGAGAAGGAGGAGGGGGACCAAGAGGAGACTCCAGCACGTCACAGGAGGAGGGGAACCAAGAGGAGACTCCAGCGCGGCACAAGGAGGAGGAGAAGGGGACCAAGAGGAGACTCCAGCGCAGCAGGGGGAGTCCTGAGGAGCAAACCAGGGGAGGAGTCCTGAGGAGATAATTTGCATATTCCCAGTGCCTTCTGGGATAAGTGAAGAGTCTCCGCGAGCTCAAGGAACACTGGATTTTGGCTGTTGCAGCTGAAAGGAGGACATCAGTAAACCAGGGGAGGAGTCCTGAGGAGATAATTTGCATATTCCCAGTGTCTTCTGGGATAAGTGAAGAGTCTCCACGAGCTCAAGGAACACTGGATTTTGGTTGTTGCAGCTGAAAGGAGGACATCAGTAAACCAGGGGAGGAGTCCTGAGGAGATAATTTGCATATTCCCAGTGCCTTCTGGGATAAGTGAAGAGTCTCCGCGAGCTCAAGGAACACTGGATTTTGGCTGTTGCAGCTGAAAGGAGGACATCAGTAAACCAGGGGAGGAGTCCTGAGGAGATAATTTGCATATTCCCAGTGTCTTCTGGGATAAGTGAAGAGTCTCCGCAGCTGAAAGGAGGACATCAGTAAACCGCGCGCGAGTTTTGGCTTATATTTCACCGCTTGATTATCTCTTGAACAATAAGAACATGGAAGAGGCTAGGAGCCATGTGGTGAGCTGCATTTCTTGCTACATGTTCATAGACTTACCAGTGGAAAAGCCAAACTTCACATGCCAGAAATGCAAGCTTGTGTCCCTGTTGGAGGAAAAGTTGCAAAATCTGGAAGAGAGGTTATCTACATTGAAGACCATTAAGGAAGGTGAAGAGTTCTTAGACAGAGCAGAATTATCTCTTCATGGTACAGAAAGAGAAGAAATTCGAGGTGTACCTGAAGAAACAGAGGAATGGAAGCATGTGACCCAGAGAAGCAGGAGGATCGGGAGGCAGTCAGCACCCATACTGCTCAGGAACCAGTACCAGGCTCTCACACAGGAGAACGATGAAGAAATACATCAGGATAAGACTTTGCCCACAAACAACCTTGTACGCCCTAAGAGTCCTCCTGAATGGAGAAAGAAAACTGTTGTGAAGAAGAAACGGAGAGTTGTTGTCATGGGCGATTCCCTGTTGAGAGGAACAGAGGCCGCTATCTGCAGACCGGCTATAACCTCAAGAGAAATGTGCTGTCTTCCAGGTGCAAAAATTAAAGATGTGTCTGACAGGATATCAGGACT
The DNA here is from genome assembly GCA_033576555.1 of Oophaga sylvatica. Taxonomy (NCBI): domain Eukaryota; kingdom Metazoa; phylum Chordata; class Amphibia; order Anura; family Dendrobatidae; genus Oophaga; species Oophaga sylvatica. Next base: position 21,189 of record JARQOD010002714.1, on the reverse strand, counting down.
CTTCAGACCTAAAGATGACTACCCATTCCTGCTAATACATGTGGGGACAAATGACACCGCTAGAAACGACCTGGAAACCATCTGCAGTGACTGTGAAAACTTAGGTAAGAAAGTGAAAGAACTGGGAGCGCAGGTGGTCTTCTCTTCCATCCTCCCAGTGGATGGCCATGGAACAAGGAAGTGGAATAAGATTCTGCAGGTGAACAACTGGCTACGTCGATGATGCCGTCAGCAAGGATTTGGATTTCTGGATCACGGAGTGAATTACCTATACGATGGACTACTTGCTAGAGATGGGGTGCACCTTACGAAGACTGGAAAACATGTATTTGGAAGTCGCCTTGCTACACTCATCAGGAGAGCTTTAAACTAGAACAATGTGGGAAGGGAAGCAAAACGCCAGCAAAAGCCATACACTTGACAAATACTATTGAGAACTCTGCTATCAGAAGTGAAGGGGAAGAACAAAGACAAAAAAATTTACATAATAAAAATATTGAAGGAAGAGAAACCAATCACAAACTAAAGTGTTTCTATACGAATGCACAAAGCATGGGCAACAAACAAGGAGAACTGGAACTACTAACGCAGGAGAAGAGATATGATGTCATTGGAATCACTGAGACTTGGTGGGACGATACACATGATTGGAATACAAGGCTAGAAGGACACAACTTATCTGCAAGAAACAGACTTGATAAACGAGGAGGAGGTGTTGCATTGTATGTTAGAAAAGCGTATATCTGCACAGAGATTGACGCTTCAGAGACTGGGAGTTCTGTGGAAACTGTTTGGGTAAGAATACAAGGACAGAACAATGGAAAGGACACCATTGTAGGCATTTACTACAGGCCGCCTGTGCAAGCTGAAGATATGGATGAACTCTTTATGCATCAAATGGCCAAGTTCTCCAAAAAATATGACATAGTGGTCATGGGAGATTTCAACTATCCAGACATTTGTTGGGAATCTCTCTCAGGCAAAACTAACAGGTCCAGGAAATTCTTATCCTCTCTTGCTGACAACTTTATCTTCCAAAAGGTAATGGAGAAAGTCTAAGTTACTTACCGTTAACGGTATTTTTCGAAGTCCATGACAGCACTACGGAGAGAGGGGATCCGCCCCTTAGGAACAGGAAACCTACAGATATAAAAGGGCGGCACCTCTCCCACACATCAGTTGGATTACAGAGCATAGAGGACATCAAGGTTAAATGGTATACAGCAAAAAAAAATTTATGCATCACACAGTAACATTAATCAATTGTTTATTACATGTGGACTACATAAGCGGAAGAAGTGCACATAGAACCTGGGTGGGAATGTAAGGGTGCTGTCATGGACTTCGAAAAATACCGTTAACGGTAAGTAACTTAGACTTTATTCGAACGTCCATGACAGCACTACAGAGAGAATTACAGAGAGTAATAACTATTTAGGGAGGGACTACAGCCTGCAGCACCCTTAGTCCGAAAGAAAGGTCTGAGGAAGCACCCAAATCTAATCTATAATGAGTGTAAAACGTGTGTGGAGAAGACCACGTAGCTGCCTTACATATCTGGTCAATCGAGACTTCTGCCCTTTCTGCCCATGAAGTCGCCACAGCTCGGGTGGAATGCGCCCTTAGCCTCTCAGGTGCCGGCTTGCCCCTCGAGGTGTATGCCAGAGAAATTGCTTCCCTAATCCATCTGGCCAACGAGCTCTTTGTTAATCTACGGCCTTTGTTAATTCCTTGAAAAGAGACAAACAATGCATTGTCCCTTTTCCAGGGATCAGTGACTGCAAAATATTGCAGCAGACATCTTCTAACATCTAAAGTATGGAGTTTCATCTCTTTTTGATTAGATGGATTAGGGATGAACGAAGGGAGAATAATTTCCTGTGTTCTGTGGAAAGCGGAAGACACCTTAGGTAGGTATGCCGGATCCGGCCTAAGTATTATCCTGTCATTCAGGACCTGAGTGTAAGGAGATAGTCTAGATAGTGCCTGGATGTCACTTACCCTCCTAGCCGAGGTTAATGCTACCAGGAAAGCGGTCTTAAGGGAAAGAACTTTTATTGATGCTGCTGATATAGGTTCAAAAGGGGGCTCTGTTAAAGCAGTGAGAACAAGATTTAAGTCCCATGGCATGATTCTCACCTTCACTATGGGTCTCGACCTACCCGCAGCTTTAATGAATCTACTGACCCAGTAATTATTTGCGATGTTGCAACTAAAGAGTGCCCCCAAAGCTGAAACTTGCACCTTAAGGGTGCTTGTGGAGAGACCTAAGTCCAGACCCTTTTGTAGGAATTCTAGAATCTGGGTTATCGGTGTTGTGTCCCCTGCTACAACCGCCGAGCTCTGAAGAAATTTCTTCCAAATCCTAGCGTAGATCCTAGTTGTAACCTCTTTTCTGCTTTTAAGGAGAGTATTAATTACATTAGCAGAAAACCCCTTATCTGTCAACAGCGACCGTTCAAAATCCACGCCGTCAGGTGGAGGCCCGCTACTCGAGGATGGTAGACTGGACCCTGGGAGAGCAGATCGGGAATGTCCGGCAGGACCCACGGGTCGGCTATCGACATGTTTCTGAGACATGAAAACCATGCCCTCCTGGGCCAAAAAGGAGCGATTAATATTATCCTTGCCCTGTCCTTCCTGACCTTCCTCAATACTAGGGGGAGTAAGGACAGGGGAGGGAAGGCGTAGGCTAGATTGAAATCCCACTGTAATAGAAGAGCGTCCACTGCCAGAGGGCGTTCTTTGGGATTCAGAGAGCAGAACTGTCTCACTTTCCTGTTGCTTTTGGTAGCAAAGAGATCTACTTCCGGTAGACCCCATTTCCGCACAATCAGGTCGAAGATGGAAGTCTTTAATGACCACTCTCCTTGGCTCAGGAGATTGCGGCTTAAGAAGTCCGCCTTGGTATTTTCTTCTCCCCTTATATGTAGAGCCGTTAGAGAAAGAAAGTGTCGTTCTGCTATCTGAAGTAGGCGCCTTGCCACTTCCATGAGAGGACCGGAACGAGTACCACCCTGGTGGTTGATGTATGCGACTGTGACCCGATTGTCGGAGAGCACTCGAACGTGGTGACCCTGTAGATAGACAAGGAGTTTTTTAATCGCTAGCTCTACCGCTGCTAATTCCTTCATATTAGAAGACATTTGAATTTGATCCTGCTCCCATGAGCCCTGAACCATAACGTCCCCCATATGAGCCCCCCACCCAGAGGGGCTAGCATCTGTTGTGACTATTCGGGATATGTCATATTCCCAGGGAACCCCCTTAGACAGGTTTGTCTCATTCTTCCACCAATCCAGGGATCTTATAGTAGCCTGGGACAAGGATAGTTGGCCTTCCAGGTAACCACCTAGCAAATTTTGATACAGCAAGACCTCAGCTTGCAGTGCCCTTGTGTGAAATTGGGCCCACCGAACTGCGGGAATGCAGGACGAGAGGGAGCCCAAAAGAGACATAGCCTTCCTAAGCGACATGGAGGGGTTACTGGAAGCGTTTAGGACCTGGTACCGTAAGCGAATTAACTTGTCTGACGGTAAACTACAGTTCTGATTTTGTGAATCCAGAATTAGCCCTAGAAATTGCTGAACCCTCATCGGATTCAAACGAGACTTTTTGGTATTTATTAGCCATCCCAGCCGCTCTAAGGTAGAAATCGCTCTTTTCAGTTGCTCTAGGCAATGCTCTGCCGTCTTTCCAATGATAAGAAAGTCGTCAAGGTAGGGGACTATGAGCATATTTGATTCACGTAAGTGGGCCATGACCTCCGACATAACCTTAGTGAATACTCGTGGGGCAACCGCCAAGCCAAAGGGAAGGGCGCTATATTGAAAATGTCGCAGTGAATCCCCCATCTGGATTGCTACTCTGAGGAAACGCTGATGCTCCATATGGATCGGTATGTGGTAATAAGCGTGAGCGTCTTTCAGATCTAACACCACCATAAAGCAATTTTCAAACAGAAGCTTTATTGCTGAGCTGACCGTTTCCATTTTAAATGGGTGAATAATCAGGAATTTATTGAGGGCTTTCAAATTAATAATTGTTCTAAAAGACCCATCCAGTTTACGGATCAAAAACAGAGGGGAGTAAAACCCCTTACCCCGCTCTGCTTCTGGCACCTCCACTAAGACATTCTTAGCGCAAAGCTCCTGAACCTCCAACTCTAGAGCGGCCTGCTCCGATGGCGATGACTGAGTGGGGTAACTTTAAAGTTATCCCAAGGTACCGATGGAGAATTCTAACCGCAGCCCTGTAGCTATGATGTTAAGGATCCAGCTACTGTTTGAGATTTCCGACCAGGCCGGGTAGAAGGCCTTCAATCTGCCTCCTACCGGCATTGCTAGTCATTGCGAGGGTTTTTTTGTTTCCCTAGGTGGACCTCTAAACATAAACCCTGTACCTCTTCGCCTCTTTTCATCCCCTTTGGCTCGTTCCCTGGACGACCTTCGGTAGCTGAACCTCCTTCTGCTGAAAGGTCTTTTATAGGAAGGGGTTGATAGACTGGGAAACTTTTTCTTGTCGTCCCCTGCCTTTTCTAAAAGTTCGTCCAGGACCGGGCCAAAAAGATATTCGCCGTCACACGGAATGGAGCAGAGGCGAGATCTGGCTTGAATATCGCCCGGCCAACATTTCAACCATAATGCCCTTCGTGCTGCATTAGACAGCCCTGCCGCTCTGGCAGCCATTCTTACTGAGTCCGCTGAGGAATCAGCCAGGAAAGCCGCTGCGTTCTGAATTATTGGCAAGGTCTTCCGAATTGTCCCCCTGGAGGTTCCATCTATTAACTGGGAAGCTAACTGGTCTAGCCAGACCATCAATGACCTGGCTGCGCAAGTGGCTGCAACTGCCGGCCTCAGGGCACCTGCCGACATCTCCTATGTGCCTTTCAAGAAGGAGTCTGCCTTCCTGTCTAGTGGATCTTTCAAAGACCCCATATCATCAAATGGGATGGAGGATTTTTTAGAAGCCTTCGCCACTGCTGCATCCAGCTTCGGGGCCTTATCCCATTTACCCGTCAGGGGATCTTCAAAGGGATATCTCCGTTTAAACGCTTGGGGTAAGGAGCCTCTTTTTTCAGGCTTCTTCCACTCTCTGTCTATAAGGCCTTGGATGCTACTGTTTAGTGGAAAGGATCTCCGTTTTTTTGGATCTAGACCACCAAACATCAGATCCTGTACTGAGGGCTCTGGTTTCGCCTCTTCTACCCCATGGTGGACCTAACTGATTTGACAAATTTGTCCATCTGGTCCAAGGGAAAACAAAAACGGGTAGCGTCTTCCGTAGAAGACGAGGAGGAAGCCGAAGAGGAAGGCGAGGAGGGTCCTGACACAACTTCACCCCTATCATGGGCGGCAGGTGACTCTGAATCAGATAAAACTGGTACATTTCTACGCCTGGAAAATTCTCCGTGTCTTGAGGACGCTTTCAACTCTGCTCTTATTATCTCCTTCAGGCTTTCGGTGAAATCTGGAGTCTCCTCCGCTATCTAAAAAGGGAAGGGGCATAGGGGGGGTTTACTATGTCATCCCATGCCCCTGCCCTTCCCCTTAAAAATGCCCTACCGTCTGTTGCATGCACGGCTGGCACAACCTCTTAGGGCAAGCGTCAGGCAGAGGGCAAGCGCAAAAGGCACATTCCCTGTGCTTGCTTTTCACCGAACACTTCTTCCCCTAGTAACACAAAATGGGGAAAAAACTGTATTACTGGGTATTCTAAATCTGACGATCTCTTACGCAGATTGTACAGCAGTAGGTACCAGATCACGGGGAGGGGGCTTTTTCCCAGCTGCGGAACTTCTGCGGCTGGTGCTCCTGGCCATTGAAGAGGAGCGCTCTGTCTGCTGCTGCTGGCTCTCCTGTTGCACCGAGGGAGCCTCTGCAGTGTCCATCGTAAAAAAATGGGGCAGAAGCGCTTTACCTCTTTCCTAGGCTCCTTATATCCTCCCCCGGATATCCGGATCAGCAGGTCTGGCCAGGGTTCCACCCCCTCTTACTCCCAGCCCCACGGCCCCCCCCGCACCTCCCCGCCGTCCCCACAGCAGGCGCCGTCCGATGATGCAGCCGCCAAAATTTTCAAAAACGCCGGCCGGCGTCTCACTTCCGGTTCCGGTGGTGGAGACTCCGCCCCTTTTTCCCCGCTCGCACGGACCCCACCATACCGATGGAGGTAAGTATAATCCCCCGCTGCATCGCCCCTCCGAGCGGAGATCTCTCCCGACGCCAGCCGCGCTGCTGCAACAGCGGCGCACGACTGAATTTTCAAAAACCCCGCCGCGCCGTCCATAGCCGTGACGCGCGGCGGGAAATTCAAAACCGCCCGCCGCGCCGTCCATAGCAGCGACGCGCGGCGGGAAATTCAAAAACCCCCGCCGCGCTATCCATAACAGTGACGCGCGGCGGGAAATTCAAAAAACCCCCGCCGCGCTGCTCACAGCAGTGACGTGGCGGGAAATTCAAATTTAAAAAATTTTTTTTTTTTTTTTAAAAATCACGGCTGCACCCTCAAGAGGCCCCCACCATGACAGGACCACAGGAGAGGACAGGGAGAAGGCATCGGGACCAGGGAGAGGGGGGGAATACTTACCTACCGGCGCTGGCTGGGAGACAGAGATCCTCTGGATACTGCTCCACCTGCTCCGCACACTGCCGTGGAATCCTACCCGGACCCACCGTGGCGCTTCCAGGGGCTCCGCACCGGCCGAGGTAGGAGATCCCCCCCCGCTACCTGGGTCGACCGGCCGGCCTGGGTCCTCCTGAAGATCTTCATCTGTAGGAAACCCGTCCTTTAGGAACAGGAAACCAACTGATGTGTGGGAGAGGTGCCGCCCTTTTATATCTGTAGGTTTCCTGTTCCTAAGGGGCGGATCCCCTCTCTCTGTAGTGCTGTCATGGACGTTCGAATAAAACAAGGGGATCTGCTACCTTGGATCTAATCCTCAAACAGGGAGGAAATGGTGGAGGAGGTAAGAGTGGCTGGGACTCTAGGAGGTAGTGACCATGCTATTTTAGAATTTTGGATAACAAGAGGAGGAAGACCTGTGAAGACTCAGACGTCAAGGTTAGATTTCAGAAAGGCAGATTTTAAGGAACTCAGAAAGAGAATTGGAGGGATCCAATGGCTGGATATCCTTAAGGACAAAAATGTCCAGGAAGGATGGGAAATCTTGAAAAATGAGATTCTCAAAGCACAATCGTTAACAATTCCGAAAAGAGGGAAGAATGGGAAGCATTTAAGGAAACCAGGATGGATGAACATAGAACTTAAACACATGCTAAAAAGGAAGAAAGAAATGTTTATCAAATGGAAAGAGGGAGGCATATCTAAAGAAGAATATAATGCCGTCTGCAGAACCTGCAGGGCACAAATCAGATTATCTAAAGCTGACAATGAATTAAGGCTTGCAAGTGACGTCAAAAGCAACAAAAAAGGATTTTGGGGATACGTCAAAAGTAAAAGAAAAGTCAAAGATGCTATAGGATTTTTACAGGATGAAAATGATGAAATGGTAAGTCAGGATGTTGAGAAGGCTGAACTTTTAAATTCCTATTTTGCATCTGTTTTCTCTCAGAAAGGAAATGTAACATCAACTGATCTTCACTGTCCTATTAAAGGAATAGAAGAATCCAGGATATCTATAAACAGAAAGACAGTGAGGAAACACTTAGCTAACATAAATGAATTCAAGTCTCCAGGTCCAGATGAATTACACCCCAGGGTACTGAAGGAGATAGCAGAAGAAATTCTTGAACCACTGTCCATAATCTTTGAAAATTCTTGGAGAACAGGAGAAGTCCCAGAAGACTGGAGAAGAGCAAATGTTGTTCCTATCTTCAAAAAGGGGAAGAAGGTGGACCCAGGGAACTACAGGCCGGTGAGTCTGACTTCTATACCAGGAAAGATCTTTGAACAAATTATTAAAGAACATGTATGCAAGTACCTGGATAAGAATGAAGTGATTAAACAGAGTCAGCATGGATTTGTAACTAATAAGTCATGTCAGACTAACTTAATTTCCTTCTATGACAGAATCACTGACTGGGTGGATCAGGGAAATGCTGTAGATATAGTATATCTTGACTTCAGCAAAGCATTTGACAAAGTATCTCACACAATCCTTATTGAAAAAATGACTAAGTATGGAATGGACAAGGCAACTGTTAGGTGGATTCATAACTGGCTTAGTGATCGGACCCAAAGAGTGGTTGTAAATGGATGCACATCCAGTTGGAAGAATGTCTCAAGTGGGGTACCACAAGGCTCTGTTTTGGGCCCTGTATTGTTCAACATCTTTATCAATGATTTAGATGAAGGAATTGAGGGTAAACTGATCAAATTTGCTGATGACACAAAGCTAGGAGGGGTAGCTAATACTAGAGAAGAGAGAGAGAGGATTCAAAAAGATATACATAAACTGGAGCAGTGGGCAGCAACTAACAGAATGGATTTTAACAGGGAAAAATGCAAAGTACTACATCTGGGCAATAAAAATGAAAAAAGCTTATACAAAATGGGAGGAATAGGGCTAAGTAACAGCACATGTGAAAAAGACTTGGGTATACTAATTGATCACAGACTTAACATGAGTCAACAGTGTGATGCAGCAGCAAAAAAGGCAAATGCAATTCTAGGATGTATCAACAGAAGCATACAGTCTAGATCACGTGAGGTCATTATTGCCCTCTACTCCTCTTTGGTCAGACCTCATCTGGAATACTGTGTCCAGTTTTGGGCACCACATTTTAAAAAAGACATCAACAAACTGGAGCAAGTTCAGAGAAGAGCCACCAGAATGGTGACCGGTCTGCAAACCATGTCCTATGAGGAACGGTTGCAGGATTTGGGAATGTTTAGCTTGCAAAAAAGAAGACTGAGAGGAGACTTAATAGCTGTCTACAAATATCTCAAGGGCTGTCACATTGTAGAAGGATCATCTTTATTCTCATTTGCACAAGGAAAGACTAGAAGCAATGGGATGAAACTGAATGGGAGGAGACACAGATTAGATATTAGAAAAAACTTTTTGACAGTTAGGGTGATCAATGAGTGGAACAGGCTGCCACAAGAGGTGGTGAGTTCTCCTTCAATGGAAGTCTTCAAACAGAGGCTGGATAGACATCTGTCTGGGATGATTTAGAGAATCCTGCTTTGAGCAGGGGGTTGGACCAGAAGGCCCAGGAGGTCCCTTCCAACTCTACCATTCTATGATTCTATGGTATCCTATATAGCACAGGAGGAGGAGGAGGGGGACCAAGAGGAGACTCCAGCAGATCACAGGAGGAGGAAGGGGACCAAGAAGAGACTCCAGCGCAGCACAGGAGGAGGAGGAGGGGGCCCAAGAGGAGCCTCCAGCACGTCACAGGAGGAGGGGGACCAAGAGGAGACTCCAGCGGGGCAGAGGAGGAGGGGGACCAAGAGGAGACTCCAGCGCGGCACAGGAGGAGGAGGGGGACCAAGAGGAGGCTCCAGCGGGGCAGAGGAGGAGGGGTACCAAGAGGAGACTCCAGCGCGTCACAGGAGGAGGAGGGGGACTAAGAGGAGACTCCAGCGCAGCACAGGAGGAGGGGGACCAAGAGGAGACTCCAGCGCGGCACAGGAGGAGGAGAAGGGGGAACAAGAGGAGACTCCAGCGCGGCACAGGAGGAGGAGAAGGGGGACCAAGAGGAGACTCCAGCGAGGTACAGGAGGAGGAGGAGGAGGAGGAGGAGGGGTACCAAGAGGAGACTCCAGCGCGTCACAGGAGGAGGAGGGGGACTAAGAGGAGACTCCAGCGCAGCACAGGAGGAGGGGGACCAAGAGGAGACTCCAGCGCGGCACAGGAGGAGGAGAAGGGGGACCAAAAGGAGACTCCAGCGCGGCACAGGAGGAGGAGAAGGGGGACCAAGAGGAGACTCCAGCGAGGTACAGGAGGAGGAGGAGGAGGGGAACCAAGAGGAGACTCCAGCACGGCACAGTAGGAGGAGGGGGGGAACCAAGAGGAGACTCCAGCGTGGCACAGGAGGACGAGGGGGGACCAAGAGGAGACTCTAGCGCGGTACAGGAGGAGGGGGGAACCAAGAGGAGACTCTAGAGCGGTACAGTAGGAGGAGGGGGGACCAAGAGGAGTCTTCAGCGCGGCACAGGACGAGGGGGGGGACCAAGGAGACTCCAGCGCGGCACAGGAGAAGGGGGGGGGGATCAAGAGGAGACGCCAGCATGGCACAGGAGGAGGAGGGAGACCAAGAGTAGACTCCAGCGTGGCACAGGAGGAAGAGGAGGACCAAGAGGAGACTCCAGCACGGCGGAGGTAGGGGGACCAAGAGGAGACTCCAGTGCGGCACAGGAAGGGGTCAAAAAAGACGCCTGCGCGACACAGTAAGGGAGCAAAGAGGAGAGGAAAGTGGAGGGGGGGTAAGAGGATATTCACATATCCTGCAGGAGTAGATGACATTATGATGGATGCGGGCTGGACGGGAGACATCTTGTGTCTGGGCCTCACCTTCTGAGTTTATCTGCATCTCGTTATCGTAGTACAAGGGGTACAGGACACCTGGCAGGGAAAGGGCATCGGTGACAATTATATTGAGTACTGTATGTGTGAAGACGTAGAAGGCAGCCATACTCACCAGACATGGAGTCGCTGTAGCTGTCGTCGAAGGATGTGTATCCCGGCGTGTACGTAATGCCTGCACAGACGACTGGACTATAAGCAGATCCAGGTGCTCCCACAAGGTGCACCGGCCCCTGGCTGGCGCACACACACACACACACACACACACACCCCACACACGGAGCAGCCAGTAATGGAGTCTTACCTTGGCTGCACAGCGCTCGCTCTCTGATTGCAGGGTGCACTTTGGGATTTCTCCTTAATTCTACTGATCGTGTAGGAGCAGCGTGAAGCGGAGAACCTGAAATACAGAGCAGACTAACAGGACTGGCAGATGTAGCAGAGCCCATTATGTCACTGCAGCTCTCAGGATTCTCTGCTGGATGCACTGCCCATGACTGAAGCCTTGTGATTGTGAGCTCCTGAGACCACACGGAGCAGCGAGCAGAGAACACACAACATGCAGCAGAAATAAGCTGGATCACGCACCTTCTGGCACAATACCCTTCGGCGTCTCAACGCCCCAGGTGACTGCGATGTGGGTCAGCAGGATCTGGGTGTACTTCCGATGTACCACCTGGTTCCAATGTACGCCATCACGGCATCGGTGATGCAGATCGCAGCGGAAGTGGTAGTGCATGTCCAGCACGTCAAGCTTGTGGAAATCCGCCAGAGTGGCGCTGAAGAAGTTCCCCTCCACCATGTCCTTCCGCAGGTTGTGCACAGTGTTCTGCAAACATGCACAGAAAAAAGGCGTCACATGGGGAACTACACGTGCCCCATACACTGCGCCAACGCTGACTGCTGTATCCATATGGTTTGCATTTTCTAAGTAGCCCCCGCTTTCCACGACTCGGTCATTGGTGCAGTTACCTCTGGGATTTCAGAACTCCTGTATCCGACCGGCATGGTCATGCTCCATATGATGAGGCACTGGGGGCTCAGAACTTCCTTGAGGCGCAAGAACAGGTGGTCCAGGTTAGTCTTGTAGCCCTCCAGACATTGGTCACTGTACCTGCAGGAGATGAGGACAATGAGGATCTGTCACCAATATGGCGGCAGCGGATACCATGGTGGTGGCAGTCACCTATTAACATCCCAGATGCAGGAGTTTACGATCAGCACGTCCGGTTGGGGGCCGTTCTGGAAATCGGACAGTATGCTCTCCAGGTAAGCAGAGTAGACGCGGGTCAGGAAGTAGTAGCGGACAAGATGGTGACCGCTCCGGTACTGCCGCACTTCTCGGAACGTGGTCCCATTGTGCAGTTTATTCATTTGGCCGCCCTCTATCAGCGAGTCATTCTCAAAAGTGAACTCCCCTGCGGAGAATAACAGCTCAACCATGGACAGGACAAAGCCCAGCAGCACAGAGGATTTCAGGAGAGTGAAGCTGCTGTCACGTTGAGAACCTCACCTTCAGTTTCAGTTGACCTTCAGAGAGAAACTCGTCCTTCTGCAGAAACTTCACCAGATCTTTATACACCGATCTCTGAACTGAAAGACAAAGGAGTCACAGCAAAGGTGAGCAGTCATCACCATCAGCAGCCGGCTCTGACCTGACTACTGGGGGAGAACTGCTCAGACACGAGCCCGGAGCCATCATCACTATCAGCAGCCAGCTCTGACCTGACAACTGGGGGAGAACTGCTCAGACACGAGCCCGGAGCCATCATCACCATCAGCAGCCGGCTCTGACCTGACTACTGGGGGAGAACTGCTCAGACACGAGCCCGGAGCCATCATCACCATCAGCAGCCGGCTCTGACCTGACTACTGGGGGAGAACTGCTAAGACACGAGCCCAGAGCCATCATCACCATCAGCAGCCGGCTCTGACCTGACTACTGGGGGAGAACTGCTAAGACACGAGCCCGGAGCCATCATCACCATCAGCAGCCGACTCTGACCTGACTACTGGGGGAGAACTGCTCAGACACGAGCCCAGAGCCATCATCACCATCAGCAGCCGGCTCTGACCTGACTACTGGGGGAGAACTGCTCAGACACGAGCCCAGAGCCATCATCACCATCAGCAGCCGGCTCTGACCTGACTACTGGGGGAGAACTGCTAAGACACGAGCCCGGAGCCATCAGCAGCCGGCTCTGACCTGACTACTGGGGGAGAACTGCTAAGACACGAGCCCGGAGCCATCATCACCATCAGCAGCCGGCTCTGACCTGACTACTGGGGAGAACTGCTAAGACACGAGCCCGGAGCCATCATCACCATCAGCAGACGGCTCTGACCTGACTACTGAGGAGAACTGCTAAGACACAAGCCTGGAGCCATCATCACCATCAGCAGCCGGCTCTGACCTGACTACTGGGGGAGAACTGCTAAGACACAAGCCCGGAGCCATCATCACCATCAGCAGCCGGCTCTGACCTGACTACTGGGGGAGAACTGCTCAGACACGAGCCCGGAGCCATCATCACCATCAGCAGCCGGCTCTGACCTGACTACTGGGGAGCACTGCTAAGACACGAGCCCGGAGCCATCATCACCATCAGCAGCCGGCTCTGACCTGACTACTGGGGAGAACTGCTCAGACACGAGCCCGGAGCCATCATCACCATCAGCAGCTGGCTCTGACCTGACTACTGGGGAGAACTGCTAAGACACGAGCCCGGAGCCATCATCACCATCAGCAGACGGCTCTGACCTGACTACTGGGGGAGAACTGCTAAGACACAAGCCCTGAGGCATCATCACCATCAGCAGCCGGCTCTGACCTGACTACTGGGGGAGAACTGCTAAGACACAAGCCCGGAGCCATCATAACCATCAGCAGCTGGCTCTGACCTGACTACTGGGGAGAACTGCTCAGAAACAAGCCTGGAGCCATCATCATGAGCAGCTGGCCTCGAATACTGGGGGGGGGGGGTGCTCAGACGAACCCGGAGCCATCATTACCATCAGCAACTGACTGACTTGATAGGAGAGAACTGCTCAGACACGAGCCCAGAGCCAGCATCACTATCAGCAGCCGGCTCTGGCCTGACTACTGGGGGAGAACTGCTAAAACACAAGCCCGGAGCCATCATCATGAGCAGCTGGCCTCGACCACTGGGGAGGGTGGGGGGGTGCTCAGACGAACCCGGAGTCATCATTACCATCAGCAACTGACTGACTTGATAGGAGGCATCCCCACTTCTAGCTGCCAGCTCTGACCTGACTACTGGGGAGAGAACTGCTCAGACATGAGCCCAGAGCCAGCATCACCATGAGAAGTGTGAAGAACCGCACCTCGCAACCCCGACTGACGTCACTAGTAAGTTTGGGGTACGGTCTCCCCACTTCAACGTGACTTTCTGCACGCGCTGAGGATACGGAAGGTCAGCTGGGCCAAAAACCAGCCACAGTAGCATGTGACTTTAAACCGAGAACACGGACAAATGGAACGAGATAAAAGAGCAGCCCAAGTTTAATGGGATATTCAATCGCCTTAAGGGCACACTACACAAAACACTATATACACAATGGTTAGACATACAGCGATCAGACATGCAAATACCGGTGGTAGTACAATAGGTTTAAGCAGATGATACCAAAGTCAGTTAGCAGTTGGTTGTTAGGCCTTGGTGCTGGCAGCCATATGGGAGGTGTGGGGTGTCAGCAGTTTCCGGTTTCTTCCAGCGGTATACACGGTGGGTCCTCCCTTAGAAGATAACAAGGGCCACAGCCTAGCAAGTGCAATTAATCCCTTGGTTAGTTGCTCCCTTTCTGCCACAGGAAGATCCTAGTTTTCCTACCCTCAGGTCTGACAGCTGAAACACCAAAACCTATGATGGGTTCTCCATGGAAGGTCATTGAGAGGCGGTTTTGGCACCATTGGATCTGGCCGGTCCCCTGTTACGTTTGGAGACCAAAACACTGATTCGGCACCTGGATTCTACTAGCTGTTCTATGTAGTTCCCCACCCTGGGGTGGTAGAACAGGTTGAGACCCCGGCAGGCGTTCGGACTGTTGCACAGATCTTGAAAATGTAAACAGTATACGGCCAAGACGTACGATAACTCCATAACTGCTTATGAAATTAAATCTCCTGTACATCTGGGGAGGGGAATTTTTCAAGCAGTTAGGCAGCTTGGGCTCCCCACAGAGCTTCATCCTGCCAGAAAGGCCTTGGTTCCAGATAGGCTGCTGGGGGTGTGAACTTTTCCCACTTAAGGTATTGCCACACTAAGCAATCCCGCTAGCGATCTCGTTAGCGTTGCATACTAATGAGATCGCTAGCGGGATCGTTTCTATATCGCTAAATGCGGCCACATTTAGCGATATAGTTAACGACGCTATCGCCGTTAGCGATCTTCTTAACGACTTTAGCGGTACAAAAGTACCGCTAAATCGCTAAGAAAAGGTGCCACACAGCGATAAGATACTTACCCAGCGGGAGCGCCAGCGATGAAATAGGGTCCGGAACGATTCCAGCGACGAGCGAGATCACAGCAGGAAGCTCGTCGCTGGAAGCTGCCGCACTGAACAATATCGCTAACGGGATCGCTAAATAGTGACGTTTTTTAGCGATCTCGTTAGCGATATTGTTTAGTGTGGCATACCCTTTAGAGATGTTGAAGCTGGACCACCAGCTGAGCCAGGGGTCCTGTCTCAGCTTTACACTTTGATGGACGTCTATAATCTAGGACCATATATGATAATTTAATGCCAATTGACAATATACCCCCCATATTATTCACACCTCCTCCCACTAGGGTGTAGCAATTTCCAGTGTTACGAGTGCCTGTCTGCAACCTCCCCTTGCCGGGATAACCTGTTGGTGTTACTGTGGTCATAGCCTTTCTTGTTGGGAATGGCAAAGTGGTATTTTTGGGAATGCAAGGCTCCAGCGCAGCAACCTCTCATTCGTTCCAGATAAAGTGTGTAACCAGCTGAAGGGGTTGCACTCCCTCTCCACAGTGAAGCGGCACTTATACAAGCAAGGCTGCAGACGCTGCAGGGACAACAACACTGCCAGACATGCATTATCCATCGTGGAGTTGGCCACCTCTCTCAGCACAAGCTTCAAGCTCAGGTACAAAACGGGTTGTTCCTGGCCTGTAAAGGCTGAGCTCAACAATGAGGCCAAAGTCACTGGCGTTGGTCTATATTACAAATGGCCATGTGAAGTCAGCTGCTTGTAGTTCCGGGAAGCTAAAAAAGGGTGATCTTCAGTGCCAGGAAGGATGCCTCACAGTTGTTGGTCCAATCAACTGAGGAGAGCAGCTTCTTCTCGGTGAGGTCTGTCAGGGGCTTCGCCAGGCTACTATAGTGGGGAACGAACCTCCTATAGTACGCGGCAGTACCCAGGAAGGACATCACCTGTTTCTTGGCCTTGGGGGTGGGTAAGGATACAATTGCATCCACTTTTCCAGGCTCTGCCTCGCTCTTTTCTGGCAGGTTGCATATGATGTTGCATATGATGTGCCTTCATGTTCACATGGAAGGCCTGCCACCTTCCCCAGGCATGGTCCAGGGTGACCAGGTACATTATGACATTGAACCACTGGTGCAAAAGGTAAGGGTCTTTCCAGGCCACCTGAAGCTTATTCTGGGGAACGGGGACCAGTACCCACATTTTCTGACTCACCTGGTAGGTCCTCTCACAAGCATTCTGGTCGCACTATCACTTTTGGTTGGCCTGGGCTTGCGCCATATTATCATACACCAGCTGTGTTAAGGCCTGCATCTTGATCCCAGCAGTGCATGACATACTCAATGACCGACACTCTAGTGATGGATAAGTCTCCTTCCCAGGCCTCTTTCACCAAAGCCAGGGGCCCGGCATACAGTACAGACCAAAAGTTTGGACACACCTTCTCATTCAATGATTTTTCTGTATTTTCATGGCTCTGAAAATTGTAGAATCACACTGAAGGAATCAAAATTATGAATTATCACATGTGGAATTATACATTACACTTTACAAAAATGTGTGAAACAACTGAAAATATGTCTTATATTCTAGGTTCTTCACCTTTTGCTTTGATTACTGCTTTGCACGCAGAAAAGGTGAACGGATGGACTCTACATGCCTGGTTCCCACCGTGAAGCATGGAGGAGGAGGTGTGATGGTGTGGGGGTGCTTTGCTGGTGACACTGTTGGGGATTTATTCAGAATTGAAGGCATACTGAACCAGCATGGCTACCACAGCATCTTGCAGCAGCATGCTATTCCATCCGGTTTGCGTTTAGTTGGACCATCATTTAATTTTCAACAGGACAATGACCCCAAACACACCTCCAGGCTGTGTAAGGGCTATTAGACCAAGAAGGAGAGTGTTGGGGTGCTACGCCAGATGACCAGGCCTCCACAGTCACCAGACCTGAACCCAATCGAGATGGTTTGGGGTGAGCTGGACCGCTCACCGCTTCAATTTTGAATAAATCCCCAACAGTGTCACCAGCAAAGCACCCCCACACTATCACACCACCTCCTCCATGCTTCACGGTGGGAACCAGGCATGTAGAGTCCAGCCGTTCACCTTTTCTGCATGCAAAGCAGTAATCAAAGCAAAAGGTGGCTACTGTGAAGAACCTAGAATATAAGACATATTTTCAGTTGTTTCACACTTTTTTGTAAAGTATAATGTATAATTCCACATGTGATAATTCATAGTTTTGATGCCTTCAGTGTGATTCTACAATTTTCATAGTCATGAAAATACAGAAAAATCTTTGAATGAGAAGGTGTGTCCAAACTTTTGGTCTGTACTGTACGTCGCCCATACAGGAGCTCAAAAGGGGGAGAAACCCGTTGAGGCCTGTTGAACCTCCTGGTAGACAAATAGCAGGTATGGGACAGTCACGCCCATGGGAGTTGACCAACAGCTTAGGCATCTGCTTCAGGGTGCCATTGAACTGTTCGCACAGGCCATTAGTCTGTGGGTGGTTCGGTCTGGTCACCAGATGTTGCACTTGTACCTGCTTACAGAGAAACTATATAAAGCTGCAACATGAACTTGGTCACCCGGTTTGGTGAGAATTGCCTGGGAAAAACCCTCTCGGGAGAAAACCTCCAGTAAGGCGGTGGCCTCCTTGTCGTCCTGAATGGACATTGAGGCTAACACTTCTGGGTACCAGGTGGCAAAGTCTACCGCAGTCAGTACAAAAAGTGTTTTCACGAGCTGCTGGAAATGGATGGTGGTCCAACCACATGCAGCACCACACTGCTGAAAGGCTCTTCAATAATAGGCAGAATTACCACTAGGGCTTTGAGGTGCTGCACTGCCTTCCCCACCCTGTGACAGGTGTCGCATGAACAGCAGTAGGCAGCTACACCGGACCCTATCTTTGGCCAGTAGAAATGTTGGGCAAGCCTGGCCATTGTTTTAGTAACCTCTAGGTGTCCGGCCATCACAATCTGCAACAACTATGCCAACAGATAGGGTACCACTAACTGGAACAGGCTGCCATGAGAGATGCCGAGTTCTCCTTCAATGGAAGTCTTCAAACAGAACCTGGACATCGGTCAGATCATTTAGTGAATATTGTGCTGCACTGAGCAAGGTGTTGGACTCGAGGACCCTTGAGGTCCATTCCAACTCTTAACATTCTATGTTAATCCATAGGTCGGTCCCTAGGCCATGCCTCCAATGAACCATTCTGGACAGTCACCCAGTACAGTAGTTGTAGAGAGACAGAGGGGAGAGGGTCAGCGGGTGCTCTAGTCCAATAGCCTAAAAAAGCATGGACCAAGGATCATCCCACTGAACGCCCACTCTTTTACTGTGGGCATAATACTACTCAGTCAACACAGGATGAGGGTAAAACAGTGTTGCAATACTATATTGAACCACAATACAGGCAAATAACACATATAACAGTCCCAGCAAAATACCCAAGATGGTGCAAATTATAGAGTCTCACCCTTCAATGACTTGCCGGGATAAGAGCAGCTGTGACTTCAGAGATTCCAGGGCCAATTATTCCACCTGTGACACCCACAGAGAGGACGTAATGACAAGCATAGGAAGATGACAGTGCATTGAGGTACGAAGCAAGGTGACCAGAGGATCACAACATGGCTTCTACGAACATCTTCATGGAGCCAAGTGACCGATGGGTCCCATTCCTGGCTTTCCCAAATATATCTATGGGTGCAGTGATAGTCGATGCAGAAGATCTGTATTCTTTCAGCCAGGGCCCTGGTCCCTTAAGGTGACATCCTGTAGAATGCCAAATCTGTCTCTTGTGATGGAGCCATGGTGTCCTGACTGCTGTTTTCTACAGTGTTCCTGGCTGTGGTTTAGTAAAGGGTCTCTGGATCTCGTTACAGATTATGTATATATATATATATATATATATATATATATATATATATATATATATATATATATATATATTATTATATGTAACGAGATCCAAAAGAACCAGAGACTCTTTACAAAACCACAGCCAGGAACACTGTAGAGATATATATATTTCACAACTTTTGTCCGTCAAGCCATCATCCAGAGTCAAGTGGAAGGTGTGATGAGATTAAATACTCAAAGAATGCCAGTTAATCAATCTGCATAGCTCATCCTTCTCTGTTTTACAGGTTAACAAACTATCTGGCCTGGACAATTTGTAATCAACATATTAAACATCTATTTTTCAATTACCCTGCGTTGGTGAAATTCAAAAGTCAACATATAGATAACAGTCTATGCCTTCTGGCTTACTGAAAATAGATGTCTGGATAAATAAGATTAAATGCAGTGTTGTGACAGTAGTCATTGGTACCAGACTAATGGCTTGAGGTCAGAGTCTGAGGGAGGCTGTGCTGCCTGATCCTTGAGAGCTTTCAGACCAGAGTCAGCTTCCAATGCTTCCTGAAACGACTGACAGAAGATGTGGCGGTCTCCTCTATTCTGGCCACGTCCAGTCAGTTCCCAGGAACCTGTCTCCTGGCCACCATCTGACCCAGTAGTCTCTTGGTCGAGACGGAGGGATGCAGTGCCCACCTCCCCGCCGCTTCAAACCAAGTCGCAGGTCCAGACTGACTAACCCAGCCCTCTGACATCACGGTTGTGAAGAAATCCCGCAAGAAGGTCTTACCTGGCAGCCCCAGCTCTCCTGTGACAGCTCTGCCCTCAATTGAATGCTCCCCCTCAGCAGCTGTCTGCTCCCTGTTTGTCCCATCAGTGACCCTGGAGTTGACAGACTTTGGTTGGGTCGAGTTTCGGACCACCCAACTTCATCAAAAGTGAGTGGATGACAGTCATCCACTCACTGCCGACTTTCATTCCCTATTGACTTGCATTGGGGTTGGGTTTCGGACGGAAATCCGACTTTTTTGCCGCTTGTCATACAAATTTCGTCCGACTCGACTTTTGGTGAAGTCGGGTGGTCCGAAACTCGACCCAACCAAAGTCGCTCAACTCTAGAACCTCAAAAGGACAAAAGGTTCCAGCATGCTTGCTGACCACACACTAAGGCATCAGTATAGCTTGGATTGATCTCTTTCCACCAGAGGAGAGAGGGACACAGTACACCACCCACCCCCACATCTCCATCAGTAGACATGTTAATTACATTGACGACATCAACAAGAGGTGGATATTACATTGCCATCTTGGGGATCAGACCTTGGGGGGGGGGGTTCAGTGGCCACATACTGGGACACTAGCATCCTTAAGTCTATCCTGAACAAAACACTTGCAGGAATATTTGAGGATACACCCCCACCCCACTCATCACCTGCACTCCCTGCCCAGTGCCCCAGTCCAAATACACCTTGGCGATGGGCAGCGACGGTTCAACTTCTCCAATTCCAGAGACAGTGAGGGTATTCCCAGGCACCAAATCTTGTGAGGTCACCAGTTTAGACAGCACAAGAGTCATCTCAACGCCGGTATCACGCATTCCCATGGCCACAGCCTGGCCTATGGTGTCGGGTTCAAAGATGTCAAGCCCTGTACCTCCCACCAACCCCACAAAACCATGGAAGGGTTTCTAGGACAGGAAGGGTCCTTTTGGTGCTGGGGACACATGGCCTTGAAGTGTCCTGGCTGATTGCAAAGGTGGCACAGTCTGAGTTCCCCTACCAACGTGGAGAGGGGAGCATGGGCAGGTACCACCTTGATCTTAGGGTTAGGGACAGCAGGCACCACGTTAGTCTTACTCCTTCTACAGCCAGCACACTTCTTGGCCTCGAGTTCTGTTGTTGGGGTACTTGTTGGCAAGTGTCGCTGTTGCAAAGGCCCCTCTCTTTGGCTTCTGGTCAAGGAGATACTGCTGGAGACCCTCCGGGTAGTTCCACAAAGACTGCTTGGTGGGGATGAGCTCCTTTAGCTGCTGGACGGTGGAGAGCTCCAATCCTGTAGTCCATTGGTGAACTGCTCTCAGTAGGTCCCTATGTGATCGGCCCAGCTGTCTGCAGGACCCCACTGCATACTCCGGAGCTTCTTCCAGTATGTCTCAAAGGTTAAGTTGTACTGCCGGACGAGAGAATGCTTGATGTCCTGATAGCTCAGGGTGGTCTCGCTGGGCAGTTACCCAAAGACCCAGGGCGAGAGGTTAAGAATCGGACCTACTGGTCCTCAGGAAAATGGTACAGATAAGTCTTTTCAAGTACCAGCAAAAGGGGTCTTAGCCCCCTCCTTTGCCCGGCATGACAA
>JARQOD010002713.1:0-74119 GCA_033576555.1 Oophaga sylvatica | reverse complement strand
TGTGACTGCCCCGGTGGTGGCACTACTGCCACCATCATTCTATGAGCTAATAGAGTGTAATCTGTTATCGACCACTTCAGGAACGAAGGATAATGCAGAATCAATAGGTGGTATGACGGCAGCTGTGATGTGGGCTCCTCACATGTCATAGGTTGTGGACAATTCATTTTCCCAAGGGACCACATGAGACTGTGACCGTTGTGGAGGCAGAACTTAATTCTGCTAATTTTTTTATTAAATTTTTTCATTTAATATTGAGCAGAATTATGTTGACTCTCCTATTGTTATTACAGGTCACGTTGGGGCTCATTGTATCCTGCTCTTACCCCTTTAACAGTATGATGTCCCCACACAGCCCCCTCTTACACAGTATTATGTCTCCACACATCGACCCTATAATAGTATAATATTCCCACACAACCCCCTTATACATTGATGTTCCCACATAGCCCCCCATACACAGTATGATGTCTCCACATAGCCCCCCTTACACAGCTGCCTTACACAATATAATGTCCCCACATAGTCCCCCTTACACAAGATGATGTCCCCATATAGCCCCCTTACATAGTATGATGTCCCCACATTGCCCCCCCTTTCACAGTAGCATGTCCCCATACTGCCCCCCTTACATAGTAGGATGTCCCCATACTGCCCCCCTTACACAGTATGATCCCACACAACCACCTTATACAGTATGATGTTCACATACTGCCCCCTTACACAGTAGGATGTCCCCACACTGCCCCACTTGCACAGTAGGATGTCCCCACACTGCCCCACTTGCACAGTAGGATGTCCCCACACTGCTCCACTTACACAGTAGGATGTCCCCACACTGCCCCACTTACACAGTAGGATGTCCCCACACTGCCCCACTTACACAGTAGGATGTCCCCACACTGCCCCACTTACACAGTAGGATGTCCCCACACAGCCCCCTTACACAGTAGGATGTGCCCACACTGCCCCCTTACACAGTAGGATGTGCCCACACTGCCCCCTTACACAGTAGGATGTCGCCACACTGCCCCCTTACACAGTATGAAGTTCCCACACAGCCCCCTTACACAGTATGATGACGCTACACAGGCCCTTTACACAGTATGAAGTCCCCACACAGCCCCCTTACACAGTATGATGTCCCCACACAGACCCCCTTACACAGTATGATGCCCCCACACAGTCCCACTTACACAGTATGATGTCCCAACACAGCCCCCTTACACAGTATGATGTCCCTACACAGGCCCTTTACACACTATAAAGTCCCCACAGCCCCCTTACACAGTATGATGTCCCCACACAGCCCCCCTTACACAGTATGATGTCCCTACACAGGCCCTTTACACACTATAAAGTCCCCACACAGCCCCCTTACACAGTATGATGTCCCCACACAGCCCCCCTTACACAGTATGATGTCCCTAAACAGGCCCTTTACACAGTATGAAGTCCCCACACAGCGCTGTTACATAGTATATCCCACACAGCCCCTTTACACACTATGATGTCCCCGCACTTCCCCACTTACACAGTAGGATGTCTCCACACAGCTGTCTTACATAGTAGGATGTCCCCACACTGCCCCACTTACACAGTATGATGTCCCCACACAGCCGTCTTACATAGTAGGATGTCTCCACACTGCCCCTTACACAGTAGGATGTCCCCACATAGCCCCCCTTACACAGTATGATGTCCCTAAACAGGCCCTTTACACAGTATGAAGTCCCCACACAGCCGTCTTACATAGTAGGATGTCCCCACACTGCCCACTTACACAGTATGATGTCCCCACACAGCCGTCTTACATAGTAGGATGTCCCCACACTGCCCCACTTACACAGTATGATGTCCCCACACTGCCGCCCTTACACAGTAGGATGTGCCCCATACTGCCCCCCTTACACAGTAGGATGTCCCCACATAGCCCCCTAAACAGGCCCTTTACACAGTATGAAGTCCCCATACAGCGCTCTTACATAGTATATCCCACACAGCCCCTTTACACACTATGATTTCCCCGCACTTCCCCACTTACACAGTAGGATGTCCCCACACAGCCGTCTTACATAGTAGGATGTCTCCACACTGCCCCCTTACACAGTAGGATGTCCCACACAGCCGTCTTACATAGTAGGATGTCTCCACACTGCCCCCTTACACAGTAGGATGTCCCCATACTGCCCCCCTTACACAGTAGGATGACCCCTTACACAGTAGGATGTCACCACACTGTCCCCTTACACAGTAGGATGTGCCCACACAGCCCCCTTACACATTATGATGTCCCCACCAGCCCCTCTTACACAGTATGATGTCCCCACGCTCCCCCCCCTACACAGTATGACGTCCCCTTACACAGTATCATGTCCCCACACAGCCCCCCTTACACAGTATGATGTCCCCACACAGCCCCCCTTACACAGTATGATGTCCCCACACAGCTCTCCTTGCACAGTATGATGTCCCCACACAGCCCCCTTACACAGTATGATGTCCCCACACAGTCACCTTTACACAGTATGAAGTTCCCACACAGCCCCCTTACATAGTAGGATGTCCCTACACAGACCCCTTAGTAGGATGTCTTCACACAGCCCCCTTACACAGTACGAAGTCCCCACACAGCCCCCTTACATGGTATGATGTCCCCACACAGCCCCCCTTACACAGTATGAAGACCCACACAGCCCCCTTTCACAGTATGAAGTCCCAACAGCCCCCTTACACAGTATGAAGACCCACACAGCCCCCTTTCACAGTATGATGTCCCCACACAGCCCTCCTTACACGGTATGATGTCCCCACACAGCCCCCTTACACAATATGATGTCCCCACACAGTCACCTTACATAGTAGGATGTCCCTACACAGCCCCTTAGTAGGATGTCTTCACACAGCCCCCTTACACAGTACGAAGTCCCCCACAGCCCCCTTACATGGTATGATGTCCCCACACAGCCCCCCTTACACAGAATGAAGACCCACACAGCCCCCTTTCACAGTATGAAGTCCCAACAGCCCCTCTTACA
The DNA here is from genome assembly GCA_033576555.1 of Oophaga sylvatica. Lineage (NCBI taxonomy): Eukaryota > Metazoa > Chordata > Amphibia > Anura > Dendrobatidae > Oophaga > Oophaga sylvatica. Next base: position 71,081 of record JARQOD010002713.1, on the reverse strand, counting down.
CAGTATGATGTCCCCACGCTCCCCCCCTACACAGTATGACGTCCCCTTACACAGTATCATGTCCCCACACAGCCCCCCTTACACAGTATGATGTCCCCACACAGCCCCCTTACACAGTATGATGTCCCCACACAGCTCTCCTTGCACAGTATGATGTCCCCACACAGCCCCCTTACACAGTATGATGTCCCCACACAGTCACCTTTACACAGTATGAAGTTCCCACACAGCCCCCTTACATAGTAGGATGTCCCTACACAGCCCCCTTAGTAGGATGTCTCCACACAGCCCACTTACACAGTACGAAGACCCCACACAGCCCCCTTACATGGTATGAAGACCCACACAGCCCCCTTACACAGTATGAAGTCCCAACAGCCCCCTTAAACAGTATGAAGACCCACACAGCCCCCTTACACAGTACGAAGTCCCCACACAGCCCCCTTACATGGTATGATGTCCCCACACAGCCCCCCTTTCACAGTATAAAGTCCCAACAGCCCCCTTACACAGTATGAAGACCCACACAGCCCCCTTACACAGTATGAAGTCCCAACAGCCCCCTTACACAGTATGAAGACCCACACAGCCCCCTTTCACAGTATGAAGTCCCAACACAGCCCCCTTACACAGTTTGAAGTCCCCACACAGCCCCCTTACATAGTATATCCCCACACAGCCCCCTTACAGAGTATGATGTCCCCACACAGCCCCCTTACACAGTATGATGTTCCTACTCAGCCCCCTTACACAGTATGAAGTCCCCACACAGCCCCCCTTACACAGTATGATGTGCTCATGCAGCCCCCTTACACAGTAGGATGTCCCCACACAGCCCCCTTACACACTAGGATGTCGCCACACAGCCTTCTTACACAGTAGGATGTCCCCACCCAGCCCCCTTACATAGTAGGATGTTCCTACACAGCCCCCTTCCACAGTAGGATGTCCCCACCCAGCCCCCTTACACAGTAGGATGTCCCTACACAGCCCCCTTCCACAGTAGGATGTCCCCACACAGCTCCCTTCCACAGTAGGATGTCCCCACACAGCTCCCTTCCACAGTAGGATGTCCCCACATAGCCCCATTCCACAGTAGGATGTCCCCACACAGCCCCCTTACACAGTAGGATGTCCCCACACAGCCCCCTTAGTAGGATGTCCATACACAGCCCCCTTACACAGTAGGATGTCCCCACACAGCCCCTTTACATAGTAGGAGGTCCCTACACAGCCCCCTTACACAGTAGGATGTCCCCACACAGCCCCCTTACACAGTACGAAGTCCCCACGCAGCCCCCTTACATAGTAGGATGTCCCCATGCAGACCCCTTACATAGTATATCCCCACACAGCCCCCTTACGCAGTAGGATGTCCCCACACAGCCCCCTTACATAGTAGTGTGAGGAACGGAGGCATGGGGGTCACGGATTATGATCCCACCTCTGCCACCAATTATGATGAAAACAGCAAATAAGTCTATTGACCTTACACTTTACCGCAGGGGGGCTTATTTTAGTTAACCCTCCACTGCCACCAATGTGTCACCAACTGCAGGGATTTATGTATATTCCACTTTCCAGTTCCACTTTGGAACCCGCAGCTCTCCGGCGCCCCTATACCCTCAAGTCAGTCAGGGAACTGCACCTAGAATAATTAGTATCCGGATGGGTCTGCTTGGATGTGTACTGGCTGTTAGGCAAGCTGCAGTGAGGGAATTATAACTACTCCTAGCCGCAGCCAGGCAATATGCTTATAAAACCCGCTCCGTCACTGCCAGCTATACCCAATGCCCAGCACACACTTGCTGCCACCAGCCTCTGATTCTAGAATTGAGGCCACCCCAATTTTAATAGCGTAATTCCCTTCGGAGGACGTGCAGATACGTTATAGAGCAAGGAGAGACAGAACTAGTAATTTTATATTTTACTCCTAAAAGGTAGTTAGTATGTACAAAAGGTCTAAAAGATTTTACAATATGAGACAAAGTATGTACAAGACAGTTACAAAATAAAAAGGATTACCATAAGAAAGATAAACTTACAGTTGTTAGATCATTGTAGGCGAACCATCCGGCTGGGGGTGGGGCGACACGTCATAATGCATCAACACGGAACTTCACTGCTTTAGCTTTCCAGGGCAAGAGAGAGAGACCGACTGAGCTCCCACAGCAGCCTTATACCCCCCTGGTCGTGACATCACTAAAGGGGCGGAGTTATGGAAGCACTCCTCTTTTCTCCAAAGGGAGCATGTTGCTGCAAAACTGCTGAATTAGCAAAAACACAACATGAAAATAGCCTCACCAGATCTTGAAAGATGAACAGTGCACTAGCAGGATGCAGCTGGCTCCCACAGATAAAGGCTGGCACAGCACAGGTGCCCTCCACTGATGAGGACAGCCACCCTATCACAAAAAAGTGATGATAAAGGTAAAAGCTGCCTGGTGGAGAAAACACACAAATAAAGCTTGCTTAGGAGGACAAAAAAGTGCAATGCATAGTGTCTGGATAGCAGCCTATTTATAACGCCCATAATAGAAAGCGGACTGTTCAGCACTATATATGCATCACACAAAACACCAGACCATCAAAAAGGAGCCTACCTGCACCCTGCAGAAAATGATAAAAAGTGCAAAAAAAAAAAATGCATCTGATAAATGCATCAATGAGGTATTGGTTACTATTTTGGCCAAAGCAGATAAGCTCGCAAACCAACGGCAAGGTTCCCCATTATATTGCGAGTAACTAACTTACATCAATTCAAAGCTCACAGACAAAGATAGAAGGACTTAAAAATCCTTAAAAAATTTTTAAGCAAAAACACAACATGAAAATAGCCTCACCATTTTTTAGGATTTTTAAAAACTTCTGAATTACATAACTCAGAGATGGAGTCTCTTACAGCGATGCACAGCGTACCATTTTACTCCGCATGACGTTGGCGTGCATTTAAGTCTAAACGCGAAGTACCTGGATGGATCGGCTAAGCAGGAATCTGTTTCTTGGATTCTGCTGGTGCCAGCGCTTAGAAAATTCACTGGTTATTGGATTTACCGATGAACATGCAGATATGAAAATTTCATACTAATAAGCAGGTGCCGAGATATGGAACCCATATTAAGTTTCTACAAGGACAATAGAATGCATGGTCTCCAAACTGCTTTTCGCCAGCTAGGGCTTCTCAGTGGGGCTAGCAACCTGGTATCACGTTACACAGAGTGTGTGTGTGGCTGGGGAGAGAGGAGAAGGGAGGGTCAGAAGCCCACAGCGTGAATCTGCAAAACCTAATGAATGTAGTAGAGGACATTGTGCGTGGACAGTTCTGGAATGAACTTTGAATGTGGGCCAAAATGGGGCATCATTACAAGTAGGATGTCCCCACACAGCCCCCCTTACACAGTAGGATGTCCCCACAAAGCCCCCTTACATAGTATGATGTCCCCACACAGCCCCCCTTACACAGCAGGATGACCCCACACAGCCCCCTTACATAGTATTATGTCCCCACACAGCCCCCTTACACAGTATGAAATCCCCACACAGCCCCCTTACATAGTATGATGTCCCCACACAGCTGCCTTACACAGTATGATGTCCCCACACAGCCGCCTTACACAGTATGATGTCCCCACACGCCTCTTTACACAGTAGGATGTCCCCACACAGCCTCTTTACACAGTACGATGTCCCCACACAGCCTCTTTACACAGTAGGATGTCCCCACACAGCCTCTTTACACAGTATGATGTCCCCACACAGCCTCTTTACACAGTAGGATGTCCCCACAAAGCCCCCTTACATAGTATGATGTCCCCACACAGCCCCCCTTACACAGCAGGATGACCCCACACAGCCCCCTTACATAGTATTATGTCCCCACACAGCCCCCTTACACAGTATGAAATCCCCACACAGCCCCCTTACATAGTATGATGTCCCCACACAGCCGCCTTACACAGTATGATGTCCCCACACAGCCGCCTTACACAGTATGATGTCCCCACACAGCCCCCTTACACAGTATGATGTCCCCACACAGCCTCTTTACACAGTAGGATGTCCCCACACAGCCTCTTTACACAGTAGGATGTCCCCACACAGCCTCTTTACACAGTACGATGTCCCCACACAGCCTCTTTACACAGTAGGATGTCCCCACACAGCCCCCTTACACAGTATGATGTCCCCACACAGCCTCTTTACACAGTAGGATGTCCCCACACAGCCTCTTTACACAGTAGGATGTCCCCACACAGCCTCTTTACACAGTATGATGTCCCCACACAGCCCCCTTACACAGTATGATGTCCCCACACAGCCCCCTTACACAGTATGATGTCCCCACACAGCCCCCTTACACAGTATGATGTCCCCACACAGCCTCTTTACACAGTAGGATGTCCCCACACAGCCTCTTTACACAGTATGATGTCCCCACACAGCCTCTTTACACAGTATCATGTCCCCACACAGCCTCTTTACACAGTAGGATGTCCCCACACAGCCCCCTTACACAGTATGATGTCCCCACACAGCCTCTTTACACAGTATGATGTCCCCACACAGCCCCCTTACACAGTATGATGTCCCCACACAGCCCCCTTACACAGTAGGATGTCCCCCCACAGCAGCCCCCTTACACAGTATGATGTCCCCACACAGCCCCCTTACACAGTATGATGTCCCCACACAGCCCCTTACACAGTAGGATGTCCCCACACAGCCCCCTTACACAGTATGATGTCCCCACACAGCCCCTTACACAGTATGATGTCCCCCCCAACACAGCCTCTTTACACAGTAGATGTCCCCACACAGCCTCTTTACACAGTAGGATGTCCCCACACAGCCCCTTACACAGTATGGGTGTCCCCACACAGCCCCCTTACACAGTATGATGTCCCCACACAGCCCCCTTACACAGTAGGATGTCCCACACAACCCCCTTACACAGTATGATGTCCCCACACACCCCCTTACACAGTAGAATGTCCCCACACAGCCCCCTTACACAGTATGAGCCCCCTTACATAGTACCCCATTCCCCCTGAGGCACAGTGCCGCGATGTAGCGACGTCATCAAGCCTCTTGTCCTCTCAGACGCACGCCCTCAATTATGGAAGAGCGAGCTGACAGCTCCCAATTCTAGCATTTTATTCACCAGTATCTGTACTTTGTGGATCCAGATATCCGTGTGGGGCCAGGTGGGGGCGGCCACATGGTGTGGGTCACCACTATATCCAGCCCTCTGCCCCAACTCGCACCAGAACAGCCAAAGGGCTGCACTTTTCCCAGGTATGATGTCCGCACATAAACCAGGAGGCTCCACAGGTGCACAATGCTAAGGGGTAAGCACAAGGCCTGAAAGACCACCGAGCTTCAATGAAACATGGACACAGCCGAGAGCGGGGAGCACTGCAGCTCCCCTGACAATGATGTCACCAGTCTCCACTGTGATGTCACCGCTCCTCCTAGATCAGACCTGTCGTAACGAAGACATGAGGTGAAAGCCTGTAGTCACCGATACAAAGACCCGTTCACATATTACTGACATGCACTTCACCATCCGAGAAGCGTATATTGGTGTGTCCCATAACCCCCCGAAGGTGGTAAATACCGTGTCACAGCTGCCCATCTTGGCTCCTGTACGATCCTAAAGCTGTCGTCCTACTGCTTATATGGAAGGTTACTGACCTCCAGTGGTCAGTGTGAGGCACTGCATGTTGCCATCTCTCCATGTAACTCGCCCATCTGTAAAGATCCTTTTATTGCTTGCAGGTGCGTACAACAGATATGGGAGGATACGCCACGTCCCTGGACTACACACAGGCCGTGATCGCCAACCTCAACTCATAGAGCGACTGATGGTGCTTCCTCGCTGCCACATTACTATCCTGCTGCTATGTATGACGTGTGCATGCCTCCAGTATACAACCAGCTCTGCGTCACCATTGTGTAGTTTGCTCCCGTCACCACTGCTGTGCAGCTTCTGGCTTCTACAATGCTCATGCACATCAGATATAGCTGCAGGACTAGTGTAATGTAATGGACTGAAGGTACCGCTATGGGCACCACACTGGTATATACTATATTGAAGGTACAACTTTAAGGCTATGTCCACACGTTGCATTTTTTATGCGTTTTTGGTTTTTTTTCATGCAGTCAAAAAAGCAGGTTTTGCTTAGTTTTTGTTCCTTTTTTTTTTGCAGCGTTTTTGGCAGGGTACATTTGTCTCTTGTGAATCCTGATAAAATTAAGTGCAAAAAAAATTTGAGAATACTTCAGGTTTTGGCACAAAAAAACACAGCAAAAACTGATACCTGCAGGGTTTTTTTCAGCATTTTTTGCACCACCCATTGCTGCTGAAATAAGTGATATGCTGCATCCTGCAAGAAACAAGGTTGTGCAGAAAATCTGAGACCCAAAAATTCAAGCTGTGTGCATCAGATTTCTAAAATCTCATACTTTGCTGGTACTGTAAATCGCAGCTGAAAATTAACATTAATAATAAAATATGAACATAGCCTAAGAAAAGGGCATCCAAAATATAGGCTGTGCAGAATATATTGTACCAGTATGGGCGCACCCCATGAATATACCGCATTGAGAGCATTACTGTGAGCAAATCCATTCTATTATTTCTAAACACTTTTTCGGTGATTACCTTGTATCTCCGTTCATACTGCACCCACACACACAAATGATACACCATTTGAAAGGTAAACTTGCCGCCTTCAGCAAGAAAAGAGCCAAACAAACCACACATCCATGATTTGATCACAAAATACAGTTTAAACATTAATTTTCATAAACCTGCAGTAAGGAAAAATGACCTGCAGGTGGCACCACACTACCCCAAAGCACACTACCACAAAGCAGCTTACAGACATTACAAAAAAATCCAAACATTTGCCTTGGTGTTATGTTTTGGTAGCTGAGGAGAGTAAGCAAAAACGGCAATACACCAGAGAGGCTGGAACCTATTGGATTGCAGTAACCTGAACTAACCACACAACTAGAGGTAGCCGTGGAGCGTTCCTACATTGATCCTAGACGCCTCATCACAGCCTGAGAGATAACTACACCTAAAGGCAGAAAGATGAAAGCTATCTGCCCCGGAGCAGATCCCCAAAGAAAATAGGAAGCCCCCAAACATGTAATGGCGGTTAGACAAGAAGAAACACGGACACAGACAGAAAATAGAATGAGCAAACGTTGGGGCCCAATCTGTCTAGACAGAAAAGTACAGGAAAGGATACTCACTGCAATCCAAAAAAAACCCTAAAAAATACCAGCTCTACTGATTGCAAAAACACCTGAGATCACACGACCTCTACCACCTAAATCAGTTCTCTGGTGTAACAAAACTAAGCCGCAGCGACTGAAAAAACAGGAAAAAGCAAATGAACAAACAACAGTGGCTCCAGATAAACTGAGAGGAGCACAAGCCCCCCGGAGGGGACCTGGCTGACCTCCACAGAAGTGCAGGGAACAATGCAAAAAGCAAGCACAAAAATAAAAGCAGAAAATATCTTATAGCAGAAGATGCAGGCAAGACTCAGCAAGCTTCCAAATGAACCAGGAACCACAATTGAGACAAGAACAATTGATCACCGGCAACCATCATGGGAGAGAACCTCCCTTATATCAGACCAGTCCGTGATCCCAGATTGCCACTCCTTGCAAAAGGTTCAGCACTGTCAGCAACCACCAGAGGGAGCCTCAGCTCAGAAACCATTTTTAGCACATTCACAACAGTACCCCCCCCTTGAGGAGGGGTCACCGAACCCTCATTTGTGCAACCAGGTCGATCAGGATGAGCTCAGTGATAGGCACGGACCAGTCTCCTAGCATGGATGTCCGAAGCAAACACCCAAGAATTGTCCTCCTGACCATAACCTCTCCACTTAACCAAATACTGGAGTTTCCGTCTAGAAAAACGAGAATCCAATATTTTCTCAACCACATACTCCAGATTGCCCTCAACCAAAACAGGGTCAGGAGGCGCAGCCACAGGAACCACTGGCTCGACAAACCTCTTCAATAAGGACTTGTGGAACACGTTATGGATCTTAAATGTCCCTGGAAGAAGCAAGCGGAAGGAAATAGGATTAAGAATCTCCATGATCTTATAAGGTCCAATGAACCTAGGCTTAAACTTTGGAGATGCAACCCTCATAGGGATATTTCTTGAGGACAACCAAACCAAGTACCCCACTTTAAACCGAGGACCATCAGTCCTATGCCGGTTGGCAAACCGTTGGGCCTTCTCCTGAGAGAGAGACAACCTCTCCACTACCTAGTCCCAAATCTGCTGCATTCGCTCCACAACAGAGTCAACACCCGGACAGACAGAAGCCTCCGCCTGTCCCGAAGAAAATCGAGGGTGAAACCCAAAATTGCAGAAAAATGGAGACATCAAAGTGGCAGAGCTAGTCCTATTATTAAGAGCAAACTCAGCCAAAGGCAAAAAAGAGACCCAGTCATCTTGATCAGCAGACACAAAACATCTCAAATAAGTCTCCAAGGTCTGGTTTGTTCTCTCGGTTTGTCCATTGGTCTGAGGATGAAAAGCAGAGGAGAAAGATAATTGAACACCAAGTTTAGAACAAAATGTCCTCCAAAATCTGGAAACAAACTGGACTCCTCTGTCAGACACAATGTTCTCCGGAATGCCATGTAACCGAACCACGTGCTGAAGGAACAAAGGCACCAGTTCGGAGGAGGAAGGTAACTTAGGTAATGTCACAAGATGTATCATCTTGGAAAACCTATCACAGATTACCCAGATAACGGTCATTCTCTGAGAAACAGGGAGGTCGGAAATAAAATCCATAGAGATATGGGTCCATGGCCTCTTGGGCACAGGTAATGGCATTAACAAACCACTAGAGCGAGAGCAAGGCTTGGAGCGAGAGAAAGTCCCACAGGACTGCACAAATTCCCTGACGTCACGAGACAAAGTAGGCCACCAAAAGGACCGACTCACCAAGTCTCTGGTACCAAAAATCCCGGGATGACCAGCCAACGCGGAACAATGAATCTCAGACATCACACTCTTCTTCCACTGGTCTGGGACAAACAATTTCCCAATAGGGCAGTGCTCAAGTTTATCCTCCTGACACCCTTCCAGAGCCAGTCTCAAATTGGGCGAGATGGCGGAAAGAACTACACCCTCTTTCAAAATAACAGTAGGATCAGATAATTCAGGAGAGTCCGCAAAGAAACTCCTCGAGAGGGCATCCGCCTTAACATTCTTAGTGCCAGGAAGAAAAGAAACCACAAAATTAAAACGTGTGAAAAACAAGGCCCACCTGGCCTGTCTAGGATTAAGTCGCTTGGCTGATTCGAGATAAACCAGATTCTTATGGTCCGTGAGGACCACCACCTGATGTTTGGCTCCGTCCAGCCAATGTCTCCACTCTTCAAAGGCCCACTTCATGGCCAATAACTCCCGATTACCCACGTCATAATTACGTTCAGTTGGAGAAAATTTTCGAGAGAAAAATGCACAAGGGTTACGCTTAGAGGTCTCTGGATCTCTTTGGGACAAAACGGCACCTGCCCCAATTTCAGAGGCATCAACCTCCACCTGAAACGGTAGAGAAACATCAGGCTGCCGTAGAACAGGAGCAGAAGTGAATCTCTGCTTAAGTTCCTGAAACGCAGAGACTGCCTCAGGAGGCCAATTCACCACATCAGAACCCTTTTTGGTCAAATCAGTCAATGGTTTAACAGTACCGGAGAAATTACCAATAAATTTACGATAAAAATTGGCAAAACCCAAAAATCTCTGAAGAGCCTTTAATGAAGTAGGTTGGACCCAATCACAGATGGCCTGAACCTTGACCGGGTCCATTTCAATAACGGAGACAAAATGAATCCCAGAAATGAGATCCTCTGTACGCCAAAAAGACACTTTGATCCCTTCACATACAGTGCATTCTCTTTCAAAATCTGGAACACAGTCCGAACATGTTTCACATGAGAGTCCCAGTCATTGGAAAAAATCAAGACATCATCCAAATAAACAATCAGAAATTTATCCACAAAATCCCTGAAAATATCATTCATGAAGGATTGGAAGATGGAAGGAGCATTAGTGAGCCCAAAGGGCATCACTAGGTACTCAAAATGCCCCTCTGGGGTATTAAACGCCGTCTTCCATTCATCCCTGTGCTTAATGCGAATAAGGTTATATGCCCTCCTGAGGTCAAGCTTGGTAAACCAACTAGCACTTTTCACACTAGAAAACAGGTCAGAAATCAAAGGTAACGGATATTGATACTTCACAGTGATCTTATTCAAGAGACGATAATCAATACACGGCCTCAATGAACCATCCTTTTTGGCCACAAAGAAAAAACCGGCACCCAAGGGTGAAGAGGATAGTCTGATATGACCCTTCTCCAATGACTCCTTGATATAAGATCGCATAGCGTCATGTTCAGGTACAGACAAGTAAAAAGGCGACCTTTAGGAAATTTACCACCAGGCACTAATTCAATAGCGCAATCATAGCTCCTGTGAGGGGGCAAGGATGCAGATTTACTTTCACTAAATACATCCAAAAAATCAGTCAAAAAGTCAGGAACATCCTGAGACTGGGGAGAGGCAGAAAAAACAGGAGTGTTGGCATTAACACATTGGCAGCCCCAACTGGTCACAGACACAGATTTCCAATCCAAAACAGGATTATGAGACTGTAACCAAGGGAAACCTAGTACAATAATGTCATGCAGATTATACAGCACCAGAAATTTGCAACTCTCCTGATGATTTGGTTCAACCCTCATTATCACCTGAGTAGAAAACTGGGGTTTATTCTCCGCCAAAGGGGTAGAATCAATGCCCAGTAGGGGAATAGACTTCCGCAGGGGTATCATGGGAAACCCACACGTTTGGCAAAGTCAAAATCCATCAGGTTAATAGCTGCTCCTGAATCAACAAAAGCCTGAGCAGAAAATGTGGACAGGGAGCAAATCAGGGTAACAGTCAACAGAAATTTAGTCTGAACACTACCCAAGACAACTGAGCGTGCAAAACGTCTTCCCCGTTTAGGGCAGACTGAAATAGCTTGAGAGGCATCACCACAGTAGAAACATAACCCATTGCGCTTTCGAAACTCATGACGCTGTGCCCCAGAAGTCACTCTATCACACTGCATGGGCTTAGAAGCTGGCTCACAAGGCAACACTATCTCACGCATACCTCTGCGCTCACGCAAACGTCTGTCAATTTGAATAGCCAATGACATAGAATCATTGAGACCAGAGGGAGCAGGCCACCATAACATCCTTTACATTCTCTGACATCCCCTTCCGAAAAAGGGCTGCCAAAGCATCATCATTCCATTTGGTCAGGACTGCCCACTTTCGGAATTTCTGACAGTACAACTCAGCGTCTTCAAGACCCTGATTTAATGCCAACAAGGTTTTTTCAGCTTGATCAGTGACATTAGGTTCATCGTACAAAAACCCCAGAGCCAGAAAAAATGCATCAATTTCATTCAAAACAGGATCCCCAGGTGTCAGGGAAAAAGCCCAATCCTGAGGATTGCCGCGCAGGAGAGATGACAATTTGAACCTGCTGTGCTGCGTTCCCTGAGGACTTAGGCTTTAAGGCAAAAAACAACTTACAGTTATTTTTGAAATTCAGAAATTTAGCCCGATCCCCCAAAAACAAATCTGGCATGGGAATCCTAGGTTCCACAACCGGCAACCTAGCAAGATAGGTAGCAATACTCCGAACCTCAGTGGCAAGCTGATCCACACGGCCAGACAACTGTGCAAACTCCATTGAGAGAAAAAAAAAATCCTCCTCAGCACCCAGAGAGAAAGAGGGAGAAAATGCAACAAACAGGAAAAAAAAAACAACTCTGACAACTTTTTTTTTTCCACACTATTTTTCCCTTCTGTGAGTACCATATAATTTTCAGTTTTGGGCCGGTGATACTGTTATGTTTTGGTAGCTGAGGAGAGTAAGCAAAAACGGCAATGCACCAGAGAGGCTGGAACCTATTGGATTGCAGTAACCTGAACTAACCACACAACTAGAGGTAGCCGTGGAGCGTTCCTACGTTGATCCTAGACGCCTCATCACAGCCTGAGAGATAACTACACCTAAAGGCAGAAAGATGAAAGCTATCTGCCCCGGAGCAGATCCCCAAAGAAAATAGGAAGCCCCCAAACATGTAATGGCGGTTAGACAAGAGGAATCACGGACACAGACAGAAAATAGAATGAGCAAACGTTGGGGCCAATCTGTCTAGACAGAAAAGTACAGGAAAGGATACTCACTGCAATCCAAAAAAACCCTAAAAAATACCAGCTCTACTGATTGCAAAAACACCTGAGATCACACGACCTCTACCACCTAAATCAGTTCTCTGGTGTAACAAAACTAAGCCGCAGCCACTGAGAAAACAGGAAAAAGCAAATGAACAAACAACAGTGGCTCCAGATAAACTGAGAGGAGCACAAGCCCCCCGGAGGGGACCTGGCTGACCTCCACAGAAGTGCAGGGAACAATGCAAAAAGCAAGCACAAAAATAAAAGCAGAAAATATCTTATCTGATAGCAGAAGATGCAGGCAAGACTCAGCAAGCTTCCAAATGAACCAGGAACCACAATTGAGACAAGAACAATTGATCACCGGCAACCATCATGGGAGAGAACCTCCCTTATATCAGACCAGTCTGTGATCCCAGATTGCCACTCCTCGCCGAAAGATTCAGCGCTGTCAGCAACCACCAGAGGGAGCCTCCGCTCAGAAACCATTTTTAGCACATTCACAACAGTACCCCCCCCTTGAGGAGGGGTCACCGAACCCTCACTTGTGCAACCAGGTCGATCAGGATGAGCTCAGTGATAGGCACGGATCAGTCTCCTAGCATGGATGTCCGAAGCAAACACCCAAGAATTGTCCTCCTGACCATAACCTCTCCACTTAACCAAATACTGGAGTTTCCGTCTAAAAACGAGAATCCAATATTTTCTCAACCACATACTCCAGATTGCCCTCAACGAAAACAGGGTCAGGAGGCGCAGCCACAGGAACCACTGGCTCGACAAACCTCTTCAATAAGGACTTGTGGAATACTTTATAGATCTTAAATGTCCCTGGAAGAAGCAAGCGGAAGGAAATAGGATTAAGAATCTCCATGATCTTATAAGGTCCAATGAACCTAGGCTTAAACTTTGGAGATGCAACCCTCATAGGGATATTTCTTGAGGACAACCAAACCAAGTCCCCCACGTTAAACCGAGGACCATCAGTCCTATGCCGGTTGGCAAACCGTTGGGCCTTCTCCTGAGAGAGAGACAACCTCTCCACTACCTGGTCCCAAATCTGCTGCATTCGCTCCACAACAGAGTCAACACCCGGACAGACAGAAGCCTCCGCCTGTCCCGAAGAAAATCGAGGGTGAAACCCAAAATTGCAGAAAAATGGAGACATCAAATTGGCAGAGCTAGTCCTATTATTAAGAGCAAACTCAGCCAAAGGCAAAAAAGAGACCCAGTCATCTTGATCAGCAGACACAAAACATCTCAAATAAGTCTCCAAGGTCTGGTTTGTTCTCTCGGTTTGTCGATTGGTCTGAGGATGAAAAGCAGAGGAGAAAGATAATCGAACACCAAGTTTAGAACAAAATGTCCTCCAAAATCTGGAAACAAACTGGACTCCTCTGTCAGACACAATGTTCTCCGGAATGCCATGTAACCGAACCACTTGCTGAAGGAACAAAGGCACCAGTTCGGAGGAGGAAGGAAACTTAGGTAATGTCACAAGATGTATCATCTTGGAAAACCTATCACAGATTACCCAGATAACGGTCATTCTCTGAGAAACAGGGAGGTCGGAAATAAAATCCATAGAGATATGGGTCCATGGCCTCTTGGGCACAGGTAATGGCATTAACAAACCACTAGAGCGAGAGCAAGGCTTGGAGCGAGAGCAAGTCCCACAGGACTGCACAAATTCCCTGACGTCACGAGACAAAGTAGGCCACCAAAAGGACCGACTCACCAAGTCTCTGGTACCAAAAATCCCGGGATGACCAGCCAACGCGAAACAATGAATCTCAGACATCACACTCTTCTTCCACTGGTCTGGGACAAACAATTTCCCAATAGGGCAGCGCTCAGGTTTATCCTCCTGACACCCTTCCAGAGCCAGTCTCAAATTGGGCGAGATGGCGGAAAGAACTACACCCTCTTTCAAAATAACAGTAGGATCAGATAATTCAGGAGAGTCCGCAAAGAAACTCCTCGAGAGGGCATCCGCCTTAACATTCTTAGTGCCAGGAAGAAAAGAAACCACAAAATTAAAACGTGTGAAAAACAAGGCCCACCTAGCTTGTCTAGGATTAAGTCGCTTGGATGATTCGAAATAAACCAGATTCTTATGGTCCGTGAGGACCACCACCTGATGTTTGGCTCTGTCCAGCCAATGTCTCCACTCTTCAAAGGCCCACTTCATGGCCAATAACTCCCGATTACCCACGTCATAATTACGTTCAGTTGGAGAAAATTTTCGAGAGAAAAATGCACAAGGGTTACTCTTAGAGGTCTCTGGATCTCTTTGGGACAAAACGGCACCTGCCCCAATTTCAGAGGCATCAACCTCCACCTGAAACGGTAGAGAAACATCAGGCTGCCGTAGAACAGGAGCAGAAGTGAATCTTTGCTTAAGTTCCTGAAACGCAGAGACTGCCTCAGGAGGCCAATTCACCACATCAGAACCCTTTTTGGTCAAATCAGTCAATGGTTTAACAATACCAGAGAAATTACCAATAAATTTACGATAAAAATTGGCAAAACCCAAAAATCTCTGAAGAGCCTTTAATGAAGTAGGTTGGACCCAATCACAGATGGCCTGAACCTTGACCGGGTCCATTTCAATAACGGAGACAAAATGAATCCCAGAAATGAGATCCTCTGTACGCCAAAAAGACACTTTGATCCCTTCACATACAGTGCATTCTCTCTCAAAATCTGGAACACAGTCCGAACATGTTTCACATGAGAGTCCCAGTCATTGGAAAAAATCAAGACATCATCCAAATAAACAATCAGAAATTTATCCACAAAATCCCTGAAAATATCATTCATGAAGGATTGGAAGACGGAAGGAGCATTACTGAGCCCAAAGGGCATCACTAGGTACTCAAAATGCCCCTCTGGGGTATTAAATGCCATCTTCCATTCATCCCTGTGCTTAATGCGAATAAGGTTATACGCCCCCCTGAGGTCAAGCTTGGTAAACCAACTAGCACTTTTCACCCTAGAAAACAGGTCAGAAATCAAGGGTAACGGATATTGATACTTCACAGTGATCATATTCAAGAGACGATAATCAATACACGGCCTCAATGAACCATCCTTTTTGGCCACAAAGAAAAAACCGGCACCCAAGGGTGAAGAGGATGGTCTGATATGACCCTTCTCCAATGACTCCTTGATATAAGATCGCATAGCATTGTGTTCAGGTACAGACAAGTTAAAAAGGCAACCTTTAGGAAATTTACCACCAGGCACTAATTCAATAGCGCAATCGTAGCTCCTGTGAGGGGCAAGGATGCAGATTTACTTTCACTAAATACATCCGAAAAATCAGTCAAAAAGTCAGGAACATCCTGAGACTGGGGAGAGGCAGAAAAAACAGGAGTGTCGGCATTAACACATTGGCAGCCCCAACTGGTCACAGACACAGATTTCCAATCCAAAACAGGATTATGAGACTGTAACCAAGGGAAACCTAGTACAATAATGTCATGCAGATTATACAGCACCAGAAATTTGCAACTCTCCTGATGATCTGGTTCAACCCTCATTATCACCTGAGTAGAAAACTGGGGTTTATTCTCCGCCAAAGGGGTAGAATCAATGCCCAGTAAGGGAATAGACTTCCGCAGGGGTATCATGGGAAACCCACAACGTTTGGCAAAGTCAAAATCCATCAGGTTAATAGCTGCTCCTGAATCAACAAAAGCCTGAGCAGAAAATGTGGACAGGGAGCAAATCAGGGTAACAGTCAACAGAAATTTAGTCTGAACACTACCCAAGACAACTGAGCGTGCAAAACGTCTTCCCCGTTTAGGGCAGACTGAAATAGCTTGAGAGGCGTCACCACAGTAGAAACATAACCCATTGCGCTTTCGAAACTCATGACGCTGTGCCCCAGAAGTCACTCTATCACACTGCATGGGCTTAGAAGCTGGCTCACAAGGCAACACTATCTCACGCATACCTCTGCGCTCACGCAAACGTCTGTCAATTTGAATAGCCAATGACATAGAATCATTGAGACCAGAGGGAGCAGGCCACCATAACATCCTTTACATTCTCTGACATCCCCTTCCGAAAAAGGGCTGCCAAAGCATCATCATTCCATTTGGTCAGGACTGCCCACTTTCGGAATTTCTGACAGTACAACTCAGCGTCTTCAAGACCCTGATTTAATGCCAACAAGGTTTTTTCAGCTTGATCAGTGACATTAGATTCATCGTACAAAAACCCCAGAGCCAGAAAAAATGCATCAATTTCATTCAAAACAGGATCCCCAGGTGTCAGGGAAAAAGCCCAATCCTGAGGATCGCCGTGCAGGAGAGAGATGAGAATTTGAACCTGCTGTGCTGCGTTCCCTGAGGACTTAGGCTTTAAGGCAAAAAACAACTTACAGTTATTTTTGAAATTCAGAAATTTAGCCCGATCCCCCAAAAACAAATCTGGCATGGGAATCCTAGGTTCCACAACCGGCAACCTAGCAAGATAGGTAGCAATACTCCGAACCTCAGTGGCAAGCTGATCCACACGGCCAGACAACTGTGCAAACTCCATTGAGAGAAAAAAAAAATCCTCCTCAGCACTCAGAGAGAAAAAGGGAGAAAATGCAACAAACAGGAAAAAAAAAAAAAATCTCTGACAACTCTGACAACTTTTTTTTTTCCACACTATTTTTCCCTTCTGTGAGTACCATATAATTTTCAGTTTTGGGCCGGTGATACTGTTATGTTTTGGTAGCTGAGGAGAGTAAGCAAAAACGGCAATGCACCAGAGAGGCTGGAACCTATTGGATTGCAGTAACCTGAACTAACCACACAACTAGAGGTAGCCGTGGAGCGTTCCTACGTTGATCCTAGACGCCTCATCACAGCCTGAGAAATAACTACACCTAAAGGCAGAAAGATGAAAGCAATCTGCCCCGGAGCAGATCCCCAAAGAAAATAGGAAGCCCCCAAACATGTAATGGCGGTTAGACAAGAGGAATCACGGACACAGACAGAAAATAGAATGAGCAAATGTTGGGGCCCAATCTGTCTAGACAGAAAAGTACAGGAAAGGATACTCACTGCAATCCAAAAAAAACCTAAAAAATACCAGCTCTACTGATTGCAAAAACACCTGAGATCACATGACCTCTACCACCTAAATCAGTTCTCTGGTGTAACAAAACTAAGCCGCAGCCACTGAAAAAACAGGAAACAGCAAATGAACAAACAACAGTGGCTCCAGATAAACTGAGAGGAGCACAAGCTCCCCGGAGGGGACCTGGCTGACCTCCACAGAAGTGCAGGGAACAATGCAAAAAGCAAGCACAAAAATAAAAGCAGAAAATATCTTATCTGATAGCAGAAGATGCAGGCAAGACTCAGCAAGCTTCCAAATGAACCAGGAACCACAATTGAGACAAGAACAATTGATCATCGGCAACCATCATGGGAGAGAACCTCCCTTATATCAGACCAGTCCGTGATCCCAGATTGCCACTCCTCGCCGAAAGGTTCAGCACTGTCAGCAACCACCAGAGGGAGCCTCCGCTCAGAAACCATTTTTAGCACATTCACAACACCTTGGGGTCTTTCCAGTTTGCCCAAGTGCTTGCCCAGCCTACGTCAGGCACATTGGAGGATTGCACACTTCACTGCATGTGAGTCACATATGCAAACACATTTGTAAACATGCACTGCTTTTTCGGTGATTACTTCGCCCCACACACACAAATGATACACCATTTTAAAGGTAAACTTGCTCCCTTCAGCAAGAAAAGAGCCAAACAAACCACACATCCACGATTTTATCACTAAATACAATTTAAACATTCATTTTCATAAACCTGCAGAAAGACACAATGACCTGCAGGTGGCGCCTCAACCGGAAGACATTTTTTGGCCTCTACTTATCAAACCAATTTATTGTATTACCAATCTACATATATAAATACCTGTGTTCATCATCTCATGAAATACATTTACATTTCACCAGCTTGCGTTTTCTGAAATTGCCTGCGCCCTCGACGACCAATGTGCGAAAGTTTTGCACGGGCCACGCTAGTGACATCTAAGATATATTGTACCAAAGGCACCGCTATGGGCACGGGCTGTGCAGCATATATTGTGCTGAAAGTACTGCTATGGGCACTGAAAACTAAAAATAGCATACAAGAAACAATCTCCTATGTGCAAAGTTTGATGCAGCTTCATCTGATGTATATTCTTTCTATAATAAAATTGTCTTGTGTGGAGCCTGCAGTGACCTGAAAAATGTAAATACACAGATTACTGGGAGGGGCTGGTGAGGACCCAGCGGTCATGGTGCACATTGGCACAAATGACAAAGTTAGAGGTAGGTGGAAGGTCCTTAAAGATGATTTCAGGGGATTTGGCTGCAAGCTTAAAGCAAGGACCTCCAACGTGGTATTTTCTGAAATACTGCCTGCACCACGTGCCACACCAGAGAGGCAACGGGAGATTAGGGAGTTTAATAAGTGGCTCAAGAATTGGTGTAGGAAGGAGGGTTTGGGTTCCTGGAGAACTGGGCCGACTTCTCAGTTGACTACAGGTTCTATGCTAGGGACGGGCTGCACCTCAATGGGGAGGGGGCAGCTGTGCTGGGGAGAAAATGGCTAGAAGGTTGGAGGAATATAAACTAGGGACTGGGGGGAGGGTATCTATAATATAACTCTGTAAGCGTCACTCTGTCCGAAGCCTTTAGACTGCGCAAGCGCGACACGCCTGCGCAGTCTGGCTCCAGACAGAAGACAGCATCTAGCGGTGAGGATTGTGTATGGTGCCGGAGATCACGGTACACGTAGACACTGGATTCATACTGCGATCTCCGGCGCCATACTTACCTGACCGGGAGGAGCGTTGCCGCGGCGCTTCTCTTCTCGCCGGGGCAGACCAGGAGTGCGCGTCGGAATCGCTCATAGCGCTATCCGCCGCCATTTTGCTGAAGACACATTTACAGTGTGTCTTCAGCAATATGGCGCCGGACAGCGCTGTACGGGCATGCGCGTACTCCGGCGCCGCTCTCCTTCCCCGGCCTCCAGCAGAACGGGACGGCGCTGAAGCACAGGGAAGAAAGGTGAGTAGAATTTTTTTTTGTGGGGGGTATGTGTTCAGTTTAATAGGGGTGAAGGAGACCATACAAATCAGGATAGGGGGTGAGGACCATGCATACCAGGATTGGGGGTGAGGGGACCATGCATATCAGGATTGGGAGGTGAGGGGACCATGCATATCAGGATTGGGGGGTGAGGGGACCATGCATATCAGGATTGGGGGGTGAGGGGACCATGCATATCAGGATTGGGGGGTGAGGAGACCATGCATATCAGGATTGGGGGGTGAGGGGACCATGCATATCAGGATTGGGGGGTGAGAGGACCATGCATATCAGGATTGGGGGGTGAGAGGACCATGCATATCAGGATTGGGGGTGAGGGGACCATGCATTCCAAGATTGGGGGTGAGGGGACCATGCATATCAGGATTGGGGGGTGAGGGGACCATGCATTCCAAGATTAGGGGTGAGGGGACCATGCATATCAGGATTGGGAGGTGAGGGGACCATGCATATCAGGATTTGGAGGTGAGGGGACCATGCATACCAGGATTGGGGGGTGAGGGGACCATGCATATCAGGATTGGGGGGTGAGGGGACCATGCATATCAGGATTGGAGGGTGAGAGGACCATGCATATCAGGATTGGGGGGTGAGGGGACCATGCATATCAGGAATGGGGGTGAGGAGACCATGCATATCAGGATTGGGGGGTGAGAGGACCATGCATACCAGGATTGGGGGTGTGAGGACCATGCATATCAGGATTGGGGGTGAGGGGACCATGCATATCAGTATTGGGGGGTGAGGGGACCATGCATATCAGGATTGGGGGGTGAGGGGACCATGCATATCAGGATTGGGGGGTGAGGGGACCATGCATATCAGGATTGGGGGGTGAGGGGACCATGTATACCAGGATTGGGGGGTGAGGAGACCATGCATATCAGGATTGGGGGTGAGGGGACCATGCATATCAGGATTGGAGACTGAGGGGACCATGCATATCAGGATTGGGGGTGAGGGGACCATGCATATCAGGATTGGGTGAGGGGACCATGCATACCAGGATTGGGGGTGAGGGGACCATGCATATCAGGATTGGGGGTGAGGGGACCATGCATATCAGGATTGGGGGGTGAGGGGACTATGCATATCAGGATTGGGGGTGAGGGGATCATGCATATCAGGATTGGGGGGTGAGGGGACCATGCATACCAGGATTGGGGGTGAGAGGACCATGCATATCAGGATTGGGGGGTGAGGGGACCATGCATATCAGGATTGGAGGGTGAGGGGACCATGCATATCAGGATTAGGGGCTGAAGGGACCATGCATATCAGGATTGGGGGGTGAGGGGACCATGCATATCAGGATTGGAGGGTGAGGGTACTATGCATACCAGGATTGGGGGGTGAGGGGACCATGCATACCAGGATTGGGGGGTGAGGGGACCATGCATATCAGGATTGGGGGGGTGAGAGGACCATGCATATCAGGATTGGGGGTGAGGGGACCATGCACATCAGGATTGGGGATGAGGGGACCATGCATACCAGGATTGGGGGATGAGGGTGGACCATGCATACCAGAATCGGGAGGTAAGGGGTGCCAGGTATACCAGGATTGGGGATGATGGGACCATGCATACCAGGATTGGGGGGTGAGGGGGTACCATGCATCCTACGATAAGGATGAGGGTGGACCATGCATACCAGGATTGGGGGGTGAGGGGACCATGGATACCAGGATTGGGGGGTGAGGGGACCATGCATTCCAGGATTGGGGGGTGAGGGGACCATGCATACCAGGATTGGGGGGTGAGGGGACCATGGATACCAGGATTGGGGGGTTAGGGGACCATGCATACCAGGATAGGGAAGAGGGGTACCATGCATACCAGGATAGGGATGAGGGGTGCCATGCATACCAGGATAGGAGGGGGCAGCACATACCAGGATGGGAGACCATATACCTATAAAAATGGTTGCCACCCGGGCGTAGAACGGGTTCATAGCTAGTTCATTATAGGAGGGGAAGACAGTGCAGATAGAGACCTGGGCACAAATAATGAAATTGAGGTTAGCATGGGGGGTGGGGTTAGAACAGTTCATTTAAGAAAGAATAGAGGTACAGAGAGATACAGTGGGGGAAATAAGTATTTGACCCTTTGCTGATTTTGCATGTTTTCCCACAGACATGAACAGTCTATAATTTTAAGGGTCGGTTAATTCTAACATTGAGAGATAGATCAAACATAAAATCTAGAAAATCACATTGTGTAAATTATATACATTTATTAGCATTCTGAAGTGAGAAATAAGTATATTGATCCCTCTGGCAAACAAGACTTAATACTTGGTGGTAAACCCTTGTTGGCAGCGCAACAGTCAGACGTTTCTTATAGCTGATGATGAGGTTTGATGTCAGGAGGAATTTTGCTCCACTCCTCTTTGCAGATCATCTCTAAATCATTAAGATTTTGGGGCTGTCGTTTAGTAACTCGGAGCTTCAACTCCCTCCATAAGTTTTCTATGGGATTAAGGTCTGGAGACTGGGTAGGCCACTCCATGACCTTAACCCCTTCACCCCCAAGGGTGGTTTGCACGTTAATGACCGGGCCAATTTTTACAATTCTGACCGCTGTCTCTTTATGAGGTTATAACTCTGGAACGCTTCAATGGATCTTCGCGATTCTGAGATTGTTTTCTCGTGACATATTGTACTTCACGTTAGTGGTAAAATTTATTCGATATAACTTGCGTTTATTTTTGAAAAAAAATGCAAATATGGCGAAAATTTTTAAAATTTTGCAATTTTCAAACTTTGAATTTTTATTCCCTTAAAACAGAGAAATATATCACACAATATAGTTAAGAAATAACATTTCCCACATGTCTACTTTACATCAGCACAATTTTGGAACCAAAATTTTTTTTTGTTAGGAAGTTATAAGGGTTAAAAGTTGACCAGCGATTTCTCATTTTTACAACAAAATTTACAAAGCCATTTTTTTTAGGGATCACCTCACATTTGAAGTCACTTTGAGGGGTCTATATGGCAGAAAATACCCAAAAGTGACACCATTCTAAAAACTTCACCCCTCAAGGTGCTCAAAACCACATTCAAGAAGTTTATTAACCCTTCAGGTGCTTCACAGGAACTAAAGCAACGTGGAAGGAAAAAATGAATATTTAACTTTTTAGCCACAAAAATGATCTTTTACAAACTTTTTTTCTATTTTCACAAGGGTAAAAGGAGAAAATGGACAGATAAGGTTGTTATGCAATTTCTCCTGAGTACGCCAATACCCAATATGTGGGGGAAAACCACTGTTTGGGCACACGGCAGAGCTCATAAGGGAAGGAGCGACGTTTGACTTTTTCAAACTAAAATTGGCTGGAATTGAGATTGGACGCCATGTTGCGTTTGGAGAACCTCTGATGCGCCTAAACAGTGGAAACCCCCCACAAGTGACACCATTTTGGAAACTAGACCCCCTAAGGTACTTTTCTAGATCTGTTGTGAGCACTTTGAACCCCCAAGTGTTTCACAAAAGTTTATAATGCCTGGGTGTGAAAAAAAAAAACAATTTTCCACAAAAATGATTTTTTATTACCAAATTTTTGAATTTTCCCAAGGAAATTGGACCCCAAAAGTTGTTGTCCAATTTGTCCTGAGTACGCTGATACCCCATATGTGGGGGGGGAAACTGTTTGGGCGCACGGCAGAGCTCGGAAGGGAAGGAGCACCATTTGACTTTTTCCAACCAAAATTGGCTGTAATTGAGATTGGATGCCATGTTGCATTTAGAGAGTCCCTGATGTGCCTAAACAGTGGAAACCCCCCACAAATGACCCCATTTGGGAAACTAGACCCCCTAAGGAACTTATCTAGATCTTTGGTGAGCAATTTGAACCCCCAAGTGCTTCACACAAGTTTATAACGTAGAGCCGTAAAATTTAAAAATCATATTTTTTCCACAAAAATGATCTTTTCACCCCAATTTTTATTTTTCCAAGGGTAACAAGACTCCAAAAGTTATTGTGCAATTTGTCCTGAGTGCGCTGATACCCCATATGTGGGGGTAAACCACTGTTTGGGTGCATGGCAGAGTTTGGAAGGGAAGGAGCGCCGTCTGACTTTTTCAACGCAGAATTGGCTGGATGCCATGTCGTGTTTGGAGAGCTCCTGATCTGCCTAAACAGTGGAAACCCCCATAAATGACACCATTTTGGAAACTAGACCCCTCAAGGAACTTATCTAGATGTGTGGTGAGAACTTTGAACCCCCAGGTGTTTCACTAAAGTTTATAACGTACAGCCATAAAATAAAAAATCTTTTTTTTTTACAAAAATGATTTTTTCGCCCCCAATATTTTATTTTCATAAGGGTAACAGAAGAAATTGGAACCCAAAAGTTATTGTCCAATTTGTGCTGAGTACGCTGATACCCAATATGTGGGCGAAAACTACTGTATGGGCACACGTCGGGGCTCAGAAGGGAAGTAGTGACGTTTTGGATTGCAGACTTTGATGGAATGGTCTGGGGGCGCCATGTCGCATTTGGAGAGCCCCTGATGCACCTAAACAGTGGAAACCCCCCACAAGTGACTACATTTTGGCAAATAGACCCCAAAAGGCACTTATCTAGATGTGTGGTGAGCACTTTGAACCCCGAAGTGCTTCACAGAAGTTTATAACGTACAGCCGTAAAAATAAAAAATCTTTTTTTTTCTACAAAAATGATTTTTTTGCCCCCAATATTTTATTTTCACAAGGGTAACAGGAGAAATTGGACCCCAAAAGTTGTTGTCCAATTTGTCCTGAGTACGCTGATACCCAATATGTGGGAGAAAACTACTGTATGGGCGCACGTCAGGGCTCGGAAGGGAAGTAGTGACGTTTTGGATTGCAGGCTTTGATGGAATGGTCTGGGGGCATCATGTCGCATTTGGAGAGCCCCTGATGCGCCTAAACAGTGGAAACCCCCCACAAATGACCCCATTTTGGAAAATAGACCCCACAAGGAACTTATCTAGATGTGTGGTGAGCACTTTGAACCCCGAAGTGCTTCACAGAAGTTTATAACGTACAGCCGTAAAAATAAAAAATCTTTTTTTTTCTACAAAAATGATATTTTTGCCCCCAATATTTTATTTTCACAAGGGTAACAGGATAAATTGGACCCCAAAAGTTGTTGTCCAATTTGTCCTGAGTACGCTGATACCCAATATGTGGGAGAAAACTACTGTATGGGCGCACGTCAGTGCTCGGAAGGGAAGTAGTGATGTTTTGGATTGCAGACTTTGATGGAATGGTCTGGGGGCGTCATGTCGCATTTGGAGAGCCCCTGATGCGCCTAAACAGTGGAAATCCCCAACAAGTGACCCCATTTTGGAAAATAGACCCCACAAGGAACTTATCTAGATGTGTGGTGAGCACTATGAAGCCCCAAGTGCTTCACAGAAGTTTATAATGTACAGCCGTAAAAACAAAAAAATCATTTTTTTTTTTGCAAAAATGATATTTTCGCCCCCAGTTTTTTATTTTCCCAAGGGTAACAGAAGAAATAGGACAAATTTCACAATAACTCTTGGGGTCCAGAGTACGCTGATACCCCATATGTGGGGATAAACTACTGTTTGGACGCATGGCAGAGCTCAGAAGTGAAGGAACACCGTTTGACTTTTTCAACGCAGAATTGGCTGGAATTGAGATCAGACGCCATGTCACATTTGGAGAGCCCCTGATGTGCCTAAACAGCGGAAACCCCCCAATTCTAACTCCAACCCTAACCCCAACACACCCCTAACCCTAGTCCCAACCCTAACCACAAACCTAACCCTAACACACCCCTAATCCCAACCCTAACCCTAATCTTAACTTTAGCGCCAACCCTAACCCTAACTTTAGCCGCAACCCTAACCCTAATGGGAAAATGGAAATAAATACATTTTTTTTTTTTATTATTTTTCCCTTACTAAGGGGGTGATAAAGGGGGGTTTGATTTACTATTTATAGTGGGTTTTTATGTTCGGCAGCTGTCACGCTAAAAGACGCTTTTTATCGCAAAAAATAGTTTTTGCATCATCACATTTTGAGAGCTATAATTTTTGCATATTTTGGCCCACAGAGTCATGTGAGGTCTTATTTTTTGCGGGACGAGGTGACGTTTTTATTTGTACCATTTTTGAGCAGGTGACATTTTTTATCGCTTTTTATTTCGATTTTTGGGAGGTTAGAATGAACAAAAATCAGCAATTCATGAATTTCTTTTGGGGGGGGCGTTTATACCGTTCCGCGTGTGGTAAAATTGATAAAGCAGTTTTATTCTTCGGGTCAGTACGATTATGGCGATACCTCATTTATATCATTTTTTTATGTTTTGGTGCTTTTATAGAATAAAAACAATTTTATATGAAAAATAATTATTTTTGCATCGCTTTATTCTGCGAGCTATAACTTTTTTTATTTTTTCGCTGATGATGCTGTATGGCGGCTCGTTTTTTGCGGGACAAGATGACGTTTTCAGCGGTACCATGTTTATTTATATCGGTCTTTTTGATCGCGCGTTATTCCACTTTTTGTTCGGCGGTATGATGATAAAGCATTGATTTTTTGCTTTGTTTTTTTTTTTTTTTTTAAGGGGTTCACTAAAGGGGTTAACTAGTGGGACAGTTTTATAGGGGGGTCGTTACGGACGCGGCGATACTAAATATGTGTACTTTTATTGTTTTGTTTTTTCTATTTACAGGAAGAAATGAATTTATTGGGGAATATTTTTTTTTTTTTTTTTTATTTTGGATTTTTTTTTAAAACATGTTTATTTTTATTTTTTTTACTTTTTTACTTTGTCCCAGGGTGGGACATCACTGTATTTTATCAAATCGCTGGTGTGACAGTGTGCACAGCACTCTGTCACACCAGCGATCGCTCAGGCATAGCTGCAGGCTTCTCAGTGCCTCCAGGACCAGGACCCCGGCGCCATCTTGGATCCGGGTCCTGGGAGGGAGGAAGCCCTCAGAACAGCGCGATCACATCGCACTGCTCTGAGGGTCTCAGGGGGGCGCGCAGGGAGCCCCCTCCCTGCGCGATGCTTCCCTGTGCCCCCAGTACACCGCAATCATGTTTGATCGCGGTGTGCAAGGGGTTAATGTGCCGGGAGCGGTCCGTGACCGCTCCTGACACACAGTCACGGGTGTCAGCTGTGATAATCAGCTGACACCCAGCGGCGATTAGCTGCGCTCCCACCGGGAGCGCAGCTAATCGCCTATGACGTACTATCCCGTCCATGGTCAGATTGTCACGGGTTTCATGGACGGGATAGTACGTCTAATGTCAGAGAGGGGTTAATGTGCTTCTTTTTGAGCCACTCCTTTTGTTGCCTTGGCTGTATATTTTGGGTCATTGTCTTGCTGGAAGGCCCAGCCACGACCCATTTTTAAATGTCCTGGCGGAGGGAAGGAGGCTGTCACTCAGGATTTACGGTACATGGCTCCATCCATTCTCCCATGGATGCGGTGAAGTAGTCCTGTGCCCTTAGCAGAGAAACACCCCAAAACATAATGTTTCCACCTCCATGCTTGACAGTGGGGACGGTGTTCTTTGGGTCATAGGCAGCATTTATCTTCCACCAAACACGGCGAGTTGAGTTAATGCCAAAGACCTCAATTTTTGTCTCTTCTGACCACAGCACCTTCTCCAATCACTCACAGAATCATCCAGGTGTCATTGGTAAACTTCAGACGGGCTGCACATGGGCCTTCTTGATCTATGGACCTTGCGGGCACTGCAGGACTGTAAACCTTTACGGAGTAATGTGTTACCAATGGTTTTCTTGGTGACTGTGGCACCAGCTGCATTGAGATCATTAACAAGCTCCCCCCGTGTAGTTTTAGGCTCATCTCTCGCCTTCCTCATGATCAAGGATACCCCACGAGGTGAGATTTTGCAGGTTGCCCCAGATCGATGTCGATTGAGTCATTTTGTATTTCTTGCATTTTCTTACTATTGCATCAACAGCTGTCTCCTCACCCAGCGTCTTACTTATGGTTTTGTTGCCCATTTCAGCTTTGTGCGGGTCTATGATCTTGCCCCTAACATCCTTATAAAGCTCTTTGGTTTTGCCCATGTTGTAGAGGTTAGAGTCTGACTGATTGAGTCTATGGATAGAAGTCTTTTATAAAGGTGACTATATAAGACAGCTGTCTGTAATACAGGTAACGAGTTGATTAGGAGCGTCTAACTGGTCTGGTAGGTCTTTTTATAAATCTGTAAAACCGGCGCAATCGTCTGACATTATTCCCAGATCCCATATGTGAGTCAGAAAGGCATGCAGGCATCTTCTCCATGCTGTTCCCATTTAGTTTTAGCTCTTTCCCATCAATTTCAGCTTTTTTCTCAGGCCCCCAGACCTGTTTGTCAGGTCCAGCAGAAAATATTCAGCTTTCCCATTGGATTCGTTATTCGGTACTAATACACGGATATTAGAAATTACTCCTGATGATTTTCCCAAATCCGAATATTTCACTATTTGATCATCAATATTCAATAATAGTTAAAACTTCAGCCATATTGGTGAAATCACAGTTGGAGAGGACCAGGTGTCTTGTCGGTTTCCCCAGCTTGATTCTAAATCTTTGATGTCAAACATTCATGATCAGTTCCACAGACCACTCCTGGCCTTGTTTTCACAGTAATAGACGACTTCCATCTTTGGCGATTACATATGTGGTGTATCTAATCAAGTCTCCTATAATCGTCTTGTCGACTTCTTGAACTTGATTGTAGAACAGTTATAGGTCCTCCTTGGCATCTGTTGGAGAGAAGACTTGTAGAACAGTTCTAGGTCCTCCTCGGCATCTGTTGTTGGAGAGAAGACTTGTCAAACAGTGCTAGGTCCTCCTTGGCATCTGTTGGCGAGAATACTTGTAGAACAGTTCTGGTTCTTCTTACTCAGCATCTGTTGGAGAGAAGACTTGTAGAACAGTTCTAGGTCCTCCTTGGCATCTGTTGTTGGAGAGAAGACTTGTAGAACTGTTCTAGGTCCAGGCAATCTTCAGTTGAGTATAAAATTCACGGTTTCTTCGATTATCGATGCCAGGATAGAAAACTCAATGTTGGTTTGACAGCAAGTGTCCAGATTCAGTCCATCTTCATTCAGTAACTCCGAGTAAGTCAAGGCCTGATCTGTCCATATAGACTGACGACATCTAGTTTGCCTTGGTTCATGATTTGTACATTCCAAGTTCTGAATCAGATATGTCTACAGCTTTTGCTCTTCCATTTTGACCAAGCAATATCAGCACCAAAATGACTGTGATGGATTGCACAGGGGAAGGGTGTGTCATCTTCACTCACCTCTGGGGAGAGGAGAGAAGGACCCAGCAGGGATCGGCTCTCTGGCACCACCACTTGCCCCATGTCAATCAGGGAACTGCACCAAGGGCAAATAGTCGCCAGAAAGGCTTCCCTTATAGGTACGAGTTATTGAGGCGCTCCCAGGGGATATATATCACCAGTCCAGGCTGGGGATATATATACACTGCTCAAAAAAATAAAGGGAACACTTAACAGAATATAACTCCAAGTAAATCAAACTTCTGAGAAATCAAACTGTCCACTTAGGAAGCGACACTGATTGACCATGAATTTCACATGCTGTTGTGCAAATGGAATAGACAACAGATGGAAATTATTGGCAATTATCAAGACACACCCAATAAAGGAGTGGTTCTGCAGGTGGGGACCACAGACCACATCTCAGTACCAATGCTTTCTGGCTGATGTTTTTGTCACTTTTGAATGTTGGTTGTGCTTTCACACTCGTGGTAGCATGAGACGGACTCTACAACCCACACAAGTGGCTCAGGTAGTGCAGCTCATCCAAGATGGCACATCAATGCGAGCTGTGGCAAGAAGGTTTGCTCTCTGTCAGCGTAGTGTCCAGAGGCTGGAGGCGCTACCAGGAGACAGGCCAGTACACCAGGAGATGTGGAGGGTGCCGTAGGAGGGCAACAACCCAGCAGCAGGACCGCTACCTCCGCATTTGTGCAAGGAGGAACAGGAGGAGTACTGCCAGAGCCCTGCAAAACGGCCTCCAGCAGGCCACAAATGTGCATGTGTCTGCACAAATAGTTAGAAACCAACTACATGACGATGGTCTGAGGGCCCGACGTCCACAGATGGGGGTTGTGCTCACAGCCCAACACCGTGCAGGATGCTTGGCATTTGCCACAGATCACCAGGATTGGCAAATTCGCCACTGGCGCCCTGTGCTCTTCACAGATGAAAGCAGGTTCACACTGAGCACATGTGACAGATGTGACAGAGTCTGGAGACACCGTGGAGAGTGATCTGCTCTGCAGCCTGTTGTCTACTCGACAACAGGCTTAGATCAGCTCAGAAACCAACCCCAGGTAGAGTATAATATGACCAACGGAGCGTGTGGACATGGGGATTTGTGTATCGAGATAAAAGAGCAGCCCAAGATTAATTTTATATTTAATTGCCGGAGAGGCGCACTAGAAAATACAGATATATATACAAGAGCAAATACACTGCTCAAAAAAATAAAGGGAATACTCAAATAACACATCCTAGATCTAAATGAATGAAATATTCTCATTGAATACTTTGTTCTGTTCAAAGTTGAATGTGCTGTCAACATAATCACACAAAAATCATCAATGGAAAACAAATTTTTAACCAGTGGAGGCCTGGATATGGAGAGACCCCCAAAATGAAAGTGGAAACAAGTCAAAATAAAAAGTGGAAACAAGTCAAAATGATGCTCAGTATTGTGTGTGGCCTCCACGTGCCTTTATGACCTCCCTACAACGCCTGGGCATGCTCCTGATGAGGTTGCGGATGTTCTCCTGAGGGATCTCCTCCCAGACCTGGACTAAAGCATCCGTCAACTCCTGGACAGTCTGTGGTGCAATTGACGTTGGTGGATGGAGCGAGACATGCTGTCCCAGATGTGCTCAATCGGATTCAGGTCTGGGGAACGGGCAGGCCAGTCCATAGCTTCAATGCCTTCATCTTGCAGGAACTGCTGAAACACACTCCAGCCAAGGAGGAGGAACCCTGGGCCAACCACACCAGCATATGGTTTCACAAGGGGTCTGAGGATCTCATCTTGGTACCTAATGGCAGCTGTGTGGCCCTCCAAAGAAATGCCACCCCATACCATTACTGACCCACTGCCAAACCGGTCATGCTGAAGGATGTTGCAGGCAGATCGCTCTCCACCGCGTCTCCAGACTCTGTCACGTGCTCAGTGTGAACCTGCTGCCTGCAACATCCTCCAGCATGACCGGTTTGGCAGTGGGTCAGTAATGGTGTGGGGTGGCATTTCTTTGGAGTGCCACACAGCCCTCCATGTGCTCGCCAGAGGTAGCCTGACTGCCATTAGGTACCGAGATGAGATCCTCAGACCCCTTGTTAGACCATATGCTGGTGCGGTTGGCCCTGGGTTCCTCCTAATGCAGGACAATTCCAGACCTCATGTGGCTGGGGTGTGTCAGCAGTTCCTGCAAGATGAAGGCATTGAAGCTATGGACTCGCCCACCCGTCCCCCAGACCTGAATCCGATTGAGCACATCTGGGACATCATGTCTCGCTCCATCCACCAACGTCACGTTGCACCACAGACTGTCCTGGAGTTGGCAGATGCTTTAGTCCAGGTCTGGGAGGAGATCCCTCAGGAGAACGTCCTCAACCTCATCAGGAGCATGCCCAGGCATTGTAGGGAGGTCATACAGGCACGTGGAGGCCACACACAATACTGAGCATCATTTTGACTTGTTTCCACTTTCATTTTGTGGGTGACTCCAATTCCAGGCCTCCATTGGTTAGTAAATTTGATTTCCATTGATGATTTTTGTGTGATTTTGTTGTCAGCACATTCAACTTTGTACAGAACAAAGTATTCAATGAGAATATTTCATTCATTTAGATCTAGGATGTGTTATTTGAGTGTTCCCTTTATTTTTTTGAGCCATGTATATACAGTCAGGAGTGTAGTACAAGAGTGAGGTACAGATAGGTTACAATTACCGTGTTAAGTAGCATGTGACCACAGGGAGGCGCTGATGGATCGCAGGTCCAAATCTTAGGCTATGTGCACACGTTGCCGATTTGCCTGTGGAATTTTCCGCGCAGATTCTGCCTCTCTTGGCAGAAAACGCAGGCATTTGATGTGGATTGTCATGCATTTTTGTTATGCAGATTTGACTGACTCAATGTATAGTCAATGGGTGCAGAAACGCTGCAGATCCACAAAAAGAATTGACATGCTGCGGAAAATAAAACGCTGCGAATCCGCGTGGATTTTTCCACAGCATGTGCAGACCGATTCTCAAATTCTCGTTGACTATCATTGGTACTGTACTACACTGCGGATTTGATGCAATTCTACGAGTCCAAAAACTCTGCGGATCCGCATCAAAATCCGCAATTTGTGCACATACCTGTTGTGAACGTGTTGGAGACAATTTCTGAGCTGAGGCTCCCTCTGGTGCTTGCTGACGGTACTGAAGCTGTATCGAATGACAGGTCCTCCTCACCTGCCAGCGACGACTGGCAATCAGGAGTCACTGACTGGGCTTATATAAGGAAGCTGCCTTCCCATGATCCTCGCCGGTGATCAATTGTTGTTTCCTGGTTCATTTGGAAGTCTGCTGGTGTCTTGCCTTCGTCTTCTACCTTCAGATAAGATTTTTTCTGCTGGTTTCTTTTGTGTTTGCTATTTCCATTTTTGTCTGCACCTTTGTGGAGGTTAGCCGGGTCCCCTCCTGGGGCCTGTGCTACTCTGTTTTTCAGTAGCCACTGTTATTTGTTCAATTGCTCTTTCCCTGCTTTTTTGAGTGGCTGCGGGTTAGTCTTTTTCACACTGAGATCTGATTTAGTGGGTGGCGAGATCATGTGATCTCAGTATTTTTGTAATCAGAAGTGTTGGAAGTTTTGCTGGGTTGCAGATAGTATTCTGTCCTGTCATATTTAGTCAGTGTTTGGCCCCAGCGTTTGCTCACTCTATTTTCTGCCTGCGTTTGTGTTTCGTCTTGTCTAACCGCCATTATGTTTGGGGGCTTCCTATTCCTTTGGGGCTTTACTCCAGGGCAGTTAGCTTTCCTGTTTCTGTCTTTAGGTGTAGGTAGCTCTCCGGCTGTGCCGAGGCGTTAGGACCACCGTAGGAACGCTCCACGGCTGCTTCTAGTTGTGCGGTTAGTTTAGGGATCTGCAACCCATTAGTTTCCAACCTCTCAGGTGTTCGGCTGCCTTGCTCCTGTCCTCCTCAGTTACCAAATCATAACACATACCCTTATGGGAGTTTCTTGGCCACATCAGGTAACCTGCCTCCTGCCAGTAGAAAACCTAAGTCCAAAATGAGGGGCTGCCTTTTATCTCCTAGGCTGCTCCCTCCCACACTCTGCGCTCACCCCTGGGCTGGGCCGCCTACCTCCTCCCACATCTGAGTATATGATTTTCCAGCCAAAACAGAGGACGGCCCATAACTTTCCTCCCGTAGCTCCAAATGGGTCAGCACCACCGCCACTGGATTTTAGCTGTGCAGGGAGACCAAATACGACTACTGTATTGAATTCCTGGTAGCTATGCTTCATAACTCAATAACGCAGAGTGATGGGGTGGCTGGATGTTATGGGCTCATGGGGGGAAGGAATGCCTATTCCGATAATGCTCGGCTAGGCTCAGAGATAATGCATTCTGTTATTATAGGTCATTTTCTAGATTCCATATCTCAGAGCCTTGCACTGGTTAGCCTGGGATCTGTTGTGCCACAATGTCTCCATTCGCTTGAATGAACAAAGGGAGCCAGTTGGCTGTAGCTAGAGCTGGGCGATTAATCAAATTAATTCGATTAATTCGCCCATAGTAAAATCGGCGATTTTAAATTCATTGAAATCCGATTTAAAATGGCGCCATTTTACTCGGCTCGTCCAGGCCAGTTCCCGCCCACCGCTGCGTCCCGCACAGCCCGCTCACCACTCAGCGGCTGCAGAGGCGTAGCGTGGGTGGGGCGGGGGGGGCGGTCCGCCCCAGGCGGCACATGTGTGGGGGCGGCACGGAGCAGCATTTCCTGTCCTCTGTGGGAGAAGCGCGGACTGGAGGCACAGTTCAGCAGCATCGCGCTCCGGACCGCACTCCCATCCTCTGCTCTGTGCTGTGTGTGGCTGTCCAGGCTGTGCATATACCACCTCAGCCGCTTACCTGCATGTCCACCCGGCAGAGTTCCGCATAGTGCACGGTGCAGGCTCCACCGCCGGCCCGATGTGTATAGTGCTGCAGGACGCCTTCCGGAGGTGAGTGCCCTGACCTGTGCACTGATACCCTGTCCGGGGGCTTTGTATCTGTAGGGGAACTACAAGTCCCAGCATTCCTAGAAAAATGACAATGCTGGGGCATTCTGGGAGTTGTAGTCCCTGAGTAGCTGGAAAATCCCAGAATGACTACTAAAGAGATCAGTGCCATGTAACCCTTGTATTCCCTGCAGTCACAAAGAAGCCCCTGGGTAATTAAAGGGGTATGCCCAGAATCTGCTGCGCCTTCTGTGCCCTAACTTGTGGTGCTGAATGCTTCCTCCTGTAGTTCCAGATAATCTGGAGGAGGATGCCCTGATTTCTTCCTGTGCAGCGAGACCCTGTGTGCGCAGTGTTGTTGTGTCTGCGTTGGGTGAGTGTGCGCAGTGTTTGATACACCCCCCAGAAGATATATTGCCCCCTCCTGTGTGATACACCCAGATATATCAACTCCCCTGTGTGATACATCCTCCAGATATCGCCCCCTCCTGAATGCACAGAACATATACAGCTGTTTCCTGCTGTCTTGTCCTGGCAGCTGGTGCTGGGATGAGAGAGAGACGGCAGGCTCAGCTGGTGCTGGGGGTGAGAGACAGGTGGGCTCAGCTAGTGCCAGGGATGAGAGAGAGACGGGCAGGCTCAGCTGGTGCTGGGGGTGAGAGAGAGACGGGCAGGCTCAGCTGGTGCTGGGGATGAGAGACGGCAGGCTCAGCTGGTGCTGGGGGTGAGAGACAGGTGGGCTCAGCTAGTGCCAGGGATGAGAGAGAGACGGGCAGGCTCAGCTGGTGCTGGGGATGAGAGACGGCAGGCTCAGCTGGTGCTGGGGGTGAGAGAGACAGGTGGGCTTAGCTAGTGCCGGGGATGAGAGAGAGACGGGCAGGCTCAGCTGGTGCTGGGGGTGAGAGAGAGACGGGCAGGCTCAGCTGGTGCTGGGGGTGAGAGAGACAGGTGGGCTCAGCTAGTGCCGGGGATGAGAGAGAGACGGGCAGGCTCAGCTGGTGCTGGGGATGAGAGAGAGACGGCAGGCTCAGCTGGTGCTGGGGGTGAGAGAGACGGCAGGCTCAGCTGGTGCTGGGGATGAGAGAGAGACGGCAGGCTCAGCTGGTGCTGGGGGTGAGAGACAGGTGGGCTCAGCTAGTGCCAGGGATGAGAGAGAGACGGGCAGGCTCAGCTGGTGCTGGGGTGAGAGAGAGACGGGCAGGCTCAGCTGGTGCTGGGGATGAGAGACGGCAGGCTCAGCTGGTGCTGGGGTGAGAGACAGGTGGGCTCAGCTAGTGCCAGGGATGAGAGAGAGACGGGCAGGCTCAGCTGGTGCTGGGGATGAGAGACGGCAGGCTCAGCTGGTGCTGGGGGTGAGAGAGACAGGTGGGCTTAGCTAGTGCCGGGGATGAGAGAGAGACGGGCAGGCTCAGCTGGTGCTGGGGGTGAGAGAGAGACGGGCAGGCTCAGCTGGTGCTGGGGGTGAGAGAGACAGGTGGGCTCAGCTAGTGCCGGGGATGAGAGAGAGACGGGCAGGCTCAGCTGGTGCTGGGATGAGAGAGAGACGGCAGGCTCAGCTGGTGCTGGGGGTGAGAGAGACGGCAGGCTCAGCTGGTGCTGGGGATGAGAGAGACGGCAGGCTCAGCTGGTGCTGGGGGTGAGAGACAGGTGGGCTCAGCTAGTGCCAGGGATGAGAGAGAGACGGGCAGGCTCAGCTGGTGCTGGGGGTGAGAGAGAGACGGGCAGGCTCAGCTGGTGCTGGGGGTGAGAGAGAGACAGGTGGGCTCAGCTAGTGCCGGGGATGAGAGAGAGACGGGCAGGCTCAGCTGGTGCTGGGGTGAGAGAGAGACGGGCAGGCTCAGCTGGTGCTGGGGGTGAGAGAGACAGGTGGGCTCAGCTAGTGCCGGGGATGAGAGAGAGACGGGCAGGCTCAGCTGGTGCTGGGGATGAGAGAGAGACGGCAGGCTCAGCTGGTGCTGGGGGTGAGAGACAGGTGGGCTCAGCTAGTGCCGGGGATGAGAGAGACGGGCAGGCTCAGCTGGTGCTGGGGATGAGAGAGAGACGGCAGGCTCAGCTGGTGCTGGGGGTGAGAGAGACAGGTGGGCTCAGCTAGTGCCGGGGATGAGAGCGAGACGGGCAGGCTCAGCTGGTGCTGGGGGTGAGAGAGACGGGCAGGCTCAGCTGGTGCTGGGGATGAGAGACGGGCAGGCTCAGCTGGTGCTGGGGGTGAGAGAGAGACGGGCAGGCTCAGCTGGTGCTGGGGGTGAGAGACGGGCAGGCTCAGCTGGTGCTGGGGTGAGAGAAAGACAGGCAGGCTCAGCTGGTGCTGGGGGTGAGAGAGACAGGTGGGCTCAGCTAGTGCCGGGGTGTGAGAGTGATTATACTTATCGATTCTAATTATTTAGCAAGCAGACTGCTTGCTAAATAATTAGATAAGTAGTGTTAACTTAGTAGGCAAAAATAAAGAATTCTGTGCTGCTCTACCAATTGAGTTTAAAAATTGGGAAATACAGCAATTGCAGTTCATGTTGAAGAAAGTTCAAATAAAAAAATGTTTGACTTGAACTGTGTGTGTTTAATCTTTTTACACTAATAGAACCGAATACTGTAAGAGCGGGCACAATTTGGCGTGATGGGGGTGTGGCCAAGGGTGGGTGGAGCTTGTAAAAGGGGGGCAGGGCTTAAAATAAATCAAATCCATTTAAATCGAAAATCGGTTTTAAGTTTGAAAAAAAAATCGATTTTTTTTTTTTTTTTTTTTAAATCGCCCAGCTCTAGCTGCACAATAGTTCACACCCTTGTGATAATGGCTGGGGCCACATTGCCTATGCCTTTTGGTCCCCCCTGGAGTACAATAATAAATTATATTGTGGTACTGTGTTAGCCAGAAAAATCGATGTGAATACTTCTCCGTCCAATTATGACAAGAGCATTCTTAAAGTGATACCTTTATTGGCTAACCAGAAAATTATATGTTCGCAAGCTTTCAGAGCGCAGAGGCTCCTTCTTCAGGCAAGATTACATTTGGAATAATAAGAAAGACACATTAGATGCTTACTATATAGGAAATTTGTTCAAGACCTGGGAGGTGTGATGCCTTCAAAAGATAAGCAAAGGAAATCGAATTAGCATTTTCTTACAAATGGAGAGCTAGTGGGCATGTGTTCTTAGCTATCTGGAGTCCTTCTGGTGAAGGTGTGAACTGTGTCTATGTAGTGGACCATAAAACCCGGTGTTAAGTTGAGTCCTACTGTCAAAGTATTGAACATCCTAATAAGTTTGAATTCCCATATTTTTCTCTCCCTGTCATCCTTAAAATGACCTTTTAGTATTAAGACTTTTAAGTCTGTCATACAATGTCCAGTTCCAGAGAAATGTTTTCCCACAGGCGTGTCCGTTTCATTCCTGATCGTATGTCTGTGTAGATTCATCCTTGTCTGTAGTTTTTGCATGGTTTCCCCAATAGATAGCTCCAGGACACCTCGTATATTGTATCATGTCACCACATTGGAGGATGTACATGAAAAGGAGCCCATGACCTTATAGTCCAGATTTGTATTTGGTACACGGACTGTATTTGTTGGTAATATGTGGGTACAAGTTTTGCATTTTTTGTTGTTACATGGGAATGTATTCCTCAGAGATAGCAGCTGTAGTTCACTGTCTGAACAGATCCGCATATATCTCAGAGCTTGACTGTAGATGATGGATTTTTTTGTGTCTTGGATGACAGCTGTTCCATCTAAGGTATGCTGGACGTCCTGTGGGCTTATGGTACGTCCAGCATACCTTAGATGGAACAGCTTTCATCCAAGACACAAAAAAATCCATCATCTACAGTCAAGCTCTGAGATATATGCAGATCTGTTCAGACAGTGAACTACAGCTGCTATCTCTGATGAATACATTCCTACAACAAGGATACCATCCACTGGTAATAGATGAACAGATCCACAGGGCTACAAGAATCCCAAGAAGCAACCTCCTGGATTACAAACTGAAAGAGGACAACAACAGGGTACCTCTTGTGGTCACATACAACCCCCACATGAGCATCCTAAGGAAAATTGGTGCTGATCTCCAACCCATATTCCACAGAGACCACAAATTGAAAGACATATTCCCAGAACTACCACTCCTCTCCTACAAACAGCCCCCTAACTTAAGGAATCTCCTTGTCAGAAGTGTCCTCTTGTCACCATCAGTGACTGGCACATTCCCATGTAACAACAAAAAATGCAAAATGTGTACCCACATATTACCAACAAATACAGTCCGTGTACCAAACACAAATCTGGACTATAAGGTCATGGGTTCCTTTTCATGTACATCCTCCAATGTGGTGACATGATACAGTATACGAGTGCCCTGGAGCTATCTATATTGGGGAAACCATGCAAAAACTACAAACAAGGATGAATCTACACAGACATACGATCAGGAATGAAATGGACACGCCTGTGGGAAAACATTTCTCTGGAACTGGACATTGTATGACAGACTTAAAAGTCTTAATACTAAAAGGTCATTTTAAGGATGACAGGGAGAAAAAAATATGGGAATTCAAACTTATTAGGATGTTCAATACTTTGACACTAGGACTCAACTTAACACCCGGTTTTATGGTCCACTACATAGACACAGTTCACACCTTCACCAGAAGGACTCCAGATAGCTAATAACACATTCACACTAGCTCTCCATTTGTAAGAAAATGCTAATTCGATTTCCTTTGCTTATCTTTTGAAGGCATCACACCTCCCAGGTCTTGAACAAATTTCCTACTG
This sequence comes from Oophaga sylvatica, assembly GCA_033576555.1. NCBI lineage: Eukaryota > Metazoa > Chordata > Amphibia > Anura > Dendrobatidae > Oophaga > Oophaga sylvatica. The sequence continues at coordinate 32,645 of JARQOD010002713.1, read as the reverse complement.
TAGTAAGCATCTAATGTGTCTTTCTTATTATTCCAAATGTAATCTTGCCTGAAGAAGGAGCCTCTGTGCTCTGAAAGCTTGCGAACATATAATTTTCTGGTTAGCCAATAAAGGTATCACCTTAAGAATGCTCTTGTCATAATTGGATGGAAAAGTATTCACATCGGACCCCCCTGGAGAGAGGCTTCAAAAAACTTCTTGCTAGAGTTAAAGAAAAACATTGTTCCTGAGGAATCCCATGGGAGGGGGCTGAATTTGGGAACAAGTATTTTGGGGCCACAGCATCTGATAAAGAATTCCATCAGATAGAAAAATGATATCAAGTAGATATGTTACCCATATCTCACAATGACCTTGTGGGTTTGATCTCGACACGTAATCAGCATTTATTGTATTCAGGTGAACCATCGGCTCTTCCCGAGTAGCTTGACCGTCTTCCAACCTTGAGGGGCATCTCTGAGCACTTCTACCCAATTCCTTTAGCTGTACTCTACGTTTTCTTGGCATAATATGGCAGTAAATTGCCAGGCTCTTACATGCAGCAACGCGGCACCTGTGAAGGAGCCATCACTAATTATATGAAACAATCCACCTCATCACACAACACCCCACTGCCGGGCATCTAGTCTGGTGCCTCCAGTGACATCTGTGCTCCTGGGGTGTCCTTCAACATCAACGAGGCACACAATCTCCACCGATGTGACAAACCCACACTGCCACAGAGAAGCCACTCATCTCTGCCTCCAGTGTTTCTCTGCTCTCTGGATAAATATGTTCTAGGATGAGCTTGATACTTTATGGCTGAAGAGGCATCGGTCTCTGAAGGAGGAATCATGGACAGTGACTACTCGTCTTGACGTATGGGCAGTAGCCAGAGACAGTCAAAGGAGGCGCCCGGCCCAACTCGCACTCCTTATGACTTCAGCATAAACCTCTCTGGCAGATCCCAATTGTCAGGCTGGCCGCACCTGAAGGAGCTGAGTAACTGACTATGAGGCACCTCTGCAGGGAAGTCTCCATGTTCTCTTTAGGAGAGCGTCTCCCGTGTAAGGACACTGGAGGGTGGTGGGACAGGACTTGGGCTTCTGCCCGCACATGTTGATGTAGGCTCCACTACATGCATGTAGCAGTCATTAGTAGTGTCACCATCAGTGACAGGACCTTTTTTTTTTTTTAACTTCAAGAAAGTCACCTCTGACCAATAGCAGAGTGAGGACACGGCTGACATTCTGTAGCCAATGAGAACGACACAGGAGAGCGCCGCTCCGGAAGATTATATACAGAGTTTAATAATGTGAACAGATGGCGGACCCTCGTCCCCGCCGGACACTGTACAGAAACGTGAAAAATAGAACTCTAACACGTGGAGCAGTGTGCAAAGACAATGCCCCGCCCAGTCCATAGCTCCACCCAGTCCATAGCTCCACCCCTCAGCTGTCCTCCTCCTCCTGCCGTACTTTGGCTTTCTTCTTCTTCTTGTGCTCGGAGGTCGGCGTCTCCTCGGAGGTGGAGACTTTCTTCTTTTTGGCTGGAGTCTGCTCTTCCTCAATGCCGTTCTCAGAGACGTCTCCCTCAGACTTCCGTTTCTTTTTCTTCTTGCTTGGCTCTTCCCCCTGGAAGAAGTGAAGTGTGAGCCTGGCAGCGGCCAGTGGGAGTTGTAGTCCCCCCCCACAGATCCCAGTCTTACCTCATTCTCCTGGACGGCAGCCTCCTCGTTCTCCTCCTCGGCAGCAGCGGCAAGAGCCTCGAGTCGCCGCTTCTCGCGTCTCTTCTTCTTCCGTTCCTTCTTATCCAGCTTACGCTTGATCTCTGACACTACTTCAGAGGCCTGGAAGGGATGGGTCGGTGAGCCTCCCCGCCAGCCAGTATCATCCCTCCCCGCCAGCCAGTATCATCCCGCCAGCCTGCATCATCCCTCCCCGCCAGCCTGCATCATGCCTCCCCGCCAGCCTGCATCATGCCTCACCGCCAGCCTGCATCATGCCTCACCGCCAGCCTGCATCATGCCTCCCCGCCAGCCTGCATCATCCCTCCCCGCCAGCCTGCATCATCCCTCCCCGCCAGCCTGCATCATCCCTCCCCGCCAGCCTGCATCATCCCTCCCCGCCAGACTGCATCATCCCTCCCCGCCAACCAGTAACATCCCTCCCCGCCAACCAGTAACATCCCTCCCCGCCAGAATCATCCCTCCCCGCCAACCAGTATCATCCCTCCCCGCCAGCCAGTATCATCCCTCCCTGCCAGCATCATCCCTCCCCGCCAGCCAGTATCATCCCTCCCCGCCAGCCAGTATCATCCCTCCCCGCCAGCCAGTAACATCCCTCCCCGCCAGCCAGTAACATCCCTCCCCGCCAGCCAGTAACATCCCTCCCCGCCAGCCAGTAACATCCCTCCCCGCCAGCCAGTAACATCCCTCCCCGCCAGCCAGTAACATCCTTCCCCGCCAGCCAGTAACATCCCTCCCCGCCAGCCAGTAACATCCCTCCCCGCCAGCCAGTAACATCCCTCCCCGCCAACCAGTAACATCCCTCCCCGCCAACCAGTATCATCCCTCCCCGCCAACCAGTATCATCCCTCCCCACCAACCAGTATCATCCCTCCCCCCATTGCCACTGGTCGGATCAGGCTCATTAAATCAGTTTTTGCCTCCAGCAGTAGTCAGGAGAAGAAGCCTCATCACCTCCAACCATCAGAACCGCCCGGATGTACCGGCCCCCCGCTGCCCTCACGTCCCCTCACCCAATCCTGATGTACTGACCTCCTGCTGCGCCTCCTTCATCACCTCCAGATTCTTGCGGGGGGCCTCGCCCGTCTCGTAGAAGGCCAGCCGCTCCTCCACCTGCTCCCGCAGCTTGTCTCCAAACACCGGGGTCGGGATTTCTGAAAGAAGACGACAACCGTGAGGAAAGAGACCAGAGCTCATCCAGCCGAGGGTCTTACTCCATTCCCACCCAGAGCTCCTCCAGCCAAGGGGCTTACTCCAGTCCCACCCAGAGCTGCACCGAGCTGATAATTATGCTCAGCAGTCCCTTACACGAGGTGCAGCTTTGGATGTGACTAGAGAACAGAACTTCGCTCAGAGAAGAGATGTCAGCATTCACCGGAGTGATATCCTGTTGACGAAAAATATTCAACATCACAGCGAAGCAGTCTATCCTACCATACCGGGGAGGAGGGGTGGGGGGTAAAACCTGAGGAGCAGCCTATCCTACAATAGGGGGGTAACCTGAGGAGCAGTCTATCCTGCGACACCGGGGGGGGGGGGGGGGGGGGGAAGTAACCTGAGGAGCAGTCTATCCTGCGATATGGGGGGGTAGCCCTCACCTGAGCAGTCTATCCTGCGATATGGGGAGGTAGCGCTCACCTGAGAAGCAGTCTATCCTGCGATATTGGGGGGGTAGCGCTCCTCACCTGAGAAGGAGTCCTACTTCCTGCGATATGGGGGGGTAGCCTCACCTGAGCAGTCTATCCTGCGATATGGGGGGGTAGCGCTCACCTGAGAAGCAGTCTATCCTGCGATATTGGGGGGGGTAGCGCTCACCTGAGAAGCAGTCTATCCTGCGATATGGGGGGGGTAGCGCCACATGAGAAGCAGTCTATCCTGCGATATGGGGGGGTAGCGCCACCATGAGAAGCAGTCTATCCTGCGATATGGGGGGGGTAGCGCTCACCTGAGAAGCAGTCTATCCTGCGATATGGGGGGGGTAGCGCTCACCTGAGGCAGTCTATCCTGCGATATGGGGGGTAGCGCTCACCTGAGAAGCAGTCTATCCTGCGATATGGGGGGGGGTAGCGCTCACCTGAGAAGCAGTCTATCCTGCGATATTGGGGGGGGGTAGCGCTCACCTGAGAAGCAGTCTATCCTGCGATATGGGGGGGTAGCGCACACATGAGAAGCAGTCTATCCTGCGATATGGGGGGGTAGCGCTCACCTGAGAAGCAGTCTATCCTGCGATATTGGGGGGGGTAGCGCTCACCTGAGAAGGTCTATCCTGCGATATGGGGGGGTAGCGCACACATGAGAAGCAGTCTATCCTGCGATATGGGTAGCGCACACATGAGAAGCAGTCTATCCTGCGATATGGGGGGTAGCGCTCACCTGAGAAGCAGTCTATCCTGCGATATGGGGGGTAGCGCTCACCTGAGAAGCAGTCTATCCTGCGATATGGGGGGGTAGCGCTCACCTGAGAAGGTCTATCCTGCGATATGGGGGGGGGGTAGCGCACACATGAGAAGCAGTCTATCCTGCAATATGGGGGGTAGCGCTCACCTGAGAAGCAGTCTATCCTGCGTTATGGGGGGGTAGCGCTCACCTGAGAAGCAGTCTATCCTGCGATATGGGGGGGTAGCGCACACCTGAGAAGCAGTCTATCCTGCGATATGGAGGGGGTAGCACTCACCTGAGAAGCAGTCTATCCGGGAGGCAATGGTGCACTTGTTGGCCAGGTAGCGGGAGATTCGCCCCTTGTTCTTGGCAGCCGCTCGCCCGATGAAGGTGGAGTGGAAGATCAGGCCGTATTTCGGGGTGTTGCCCCTCGTCTTCAAAGCCCTATGAAGTGATTACTGAGATTTGGTAATTGTACGAAAACCACAACAACTCCCAGCATGCTCAGCCCATCCCCCTCTAATCTACTGGATTCACCCACAGCCCTGGTAGCTGACCTGAGCAACAAATGATGGGGGTGTGTTGTTCAGACTACGGGGTGGCGGTCACAACACGTCACTGCCAGCACACACGCCGCAGCTGTACCTGAAGACCCGCCGCAGCTGTACCTGACGCTCTGCCCCCAGGATCTGCACCGTGGACGCTGGGTACTTGGCCAGATTTGTCAGACTTCCTGCATGAGAAATCAAGCGGGCACCAACCTGTGGAGGAGAAATGAGGTGTGAGGATGGGGCAGAGCGCCACAGAGGAGGAGAAGTGAGGGGAGGATGGGGCAGAGCACCACAGAGGAGGAGAAGTGAGGGGAGGATGGGGCAGAGCGCCACAGAGGAGGAGAAGTGAGGGGAGTATGGGGCAGAGCGCCACAGAGGAGGAGAAGTGAGGGGAGTATGGGGCAGAGCGCCACAGAGGAGGAGAAGTGAGGGGAGTATGGGGCAGAGCGCCACAGAGGAGGAGAAGTGAGGGGAGTATGGGGCAGAGCGCCACAGAGGAGGAGAAGTGAGGGGAGGATGGGGCAGAGCACCACAGAGGAGGTGAAGTGAGGGGAGGATGGGGCAGAGCGCCACAGAGGAGGAGAAGTGAGGGAAGTATGGGGCAGAGCGCCACAGAGGAGGAGGAGGAGAAGTGAGAGAAGTATGGGGCAGAGCGCCACAGAGGAGGAGGAGGAGGAGAAGTGAGAGAAGTATGGGGCAGAGCACCACAGAGGAGGAGAAGTGAGGGGAGTATGGGGCAGAGCGCCACAGAGGAGGAGAAGTGAGGGGAGGATGGGGCAGAGCACCACAGAGGAGGTGAAGTGAGGGGAGGATGGGGCAGAGCGCCACAGAGGAGGAGGAGGAGGAGAAGTGAGAGAAGTATGGGGCAGAGCACCACAGAGGAGGAGAAGTGAGGGGAGTATGGGGCAGAGCGCCACAGAGGAGGAGAAGTGAGGGGAGTATGGGGCAGAGCGCCACAGAGGAGGAGAAGTGAGGGGAGTATGGGGCAGAGCGCCACAGAGGAGGAGAAGTGAGGGGAGGATGGGGCAGAGCACCACAGAGGAGGTGAAGTGAGGGGAGGATGGGGCAGAGCGCCACAGAGGAGGAGGAGGAGAAGTGAGAGAAGTATGGGGCAGAGCACCACAGAGGAGGAGAAGTGAGGGGAGTATGGGGCAGAGCGCCACAGAGGAGGAGAAGTGAGGGGAGGATGGGGCAGAGCACCACAGAGGAGGTGAAGTGAGGGGAGGATGGGGCAGAGCGCCACAGAGGAGGAGGAGGAGAAGTGAGAGAAGTATGGGGCAGAGCACCACAGAGGAGGAGAAGTGAGGGGAGTATGGGGCAGAGCGCCACAGAGGAGGAGAAGTGAGGGGAGTATGGGGCAGAGCGCCACAGAGGAGGAGAAGTGAGGGGAGTATGGGGCAGAGCGCCACAGAGGAGGAGAAGTGAGGGGAGTATGGGGCAGAGCGCCACAGAGGAGGAGAAGTGAGGGAGTATGGGGCAGAGCGCCACAGAGGAGGAGAAGTGAGGGGAGTATGGGGCAGAGCGCCAGAGGAGAAGTGAGGGGAGTATGGGGCAGAGCGCCACAGAGGAGGAGAAGTGAGGGAAGTATGGGGCAGAGCGCCACAGAGGAGGAGGAGGAGAAGTGAGGGAAGTATGGGGCAGAGCGCCACAGAGGAGGAGAAGTGAGGGGAGTATGGGGCAGAGCGCCACAGAGGAGAAGTGAGGGGAGTATAGGGCAGAGCGCCACAGAGGAGAAGAAGTGAGGGGAGTATGGGGCAGAGCGCCACAGAGGAGAAGTGAGGGGAGTATGGGGCAGAGCGCCACAGAGGAGAAGTGACGGGAGTATGGGGCAGAGCGCCACAGAGGAGGAGAAGTGAGGGGAGTATGGGGCAGAGCGCCACAGAGGAGGAGGAGGAGAAGTGAGAGAAGTATGGGGCAGAGCGCCACAGAGGAGTAGTGAGGGGAGTATGGGGCAGAGCACCACAGAGGAGGAAAAGTGAGGGAAGTATGGGGCAGAGCGCCACAGAGGAGGAGAAGTGAGGGAAGTATGGGGCAGAGCGCCACAGAGAAGTGAGGGGAGTATGGGGCAGAGCGCCACAGAGAAGTTAGGGGAGTATGGGGCAGAGCGCCATAGAGAAGTGAGGGGAGTATGGGGCAGAGCGCCATAGAGGAGAAGTGAGGGGAGTATGGGGCAGAGCGCCACAGAGGAGGAGAAGTGAGGGGAGTATGGGGCAGAGCGCCACAGAGGAGGAGAAGTGAGGGAAGTATGGGGCAGAGCGCCACAGAGAAGTGAGGGGAGTATGGGGCAGAGCGCCATAGAGGAGAAGTGAGGGGAGTATGGGGCAGAGCGCCATAGGAGGAGGAGTGAGGGGAGTATGGGGCAGAGCACCACAGAGGAGAAGTGAGGGGAGTATGGGGCAGAGCGCCATAGGAGGAGGAGTGAGGGGAGTATGGGGCAGAGCGCCATAGGAGGAGGAGTGAGGGGAGTATGGGGCAGAGCACCACAGAGGAGGAGAAGTGAGGGGAGTATGGGGCAGAGCGCCAGAGGAGGAGAAGTGAGGGGAGTATGGGGCAGAGCGCCACAGAGGAGGAGAAGTGAAGGGAGTATGGGGCAGAGCGCCACAGAGGAGGAGAAGTGAGGGGAGTATGGGGCAGAGCGCCACAGAGGAGGAGGAGGAGTGAGGGGAGTATGGGGCAGAGCGCCACAGAGGAGGAGAAGGAGAAGTGAGGGGAGTATGGGGCAGAGCACCACAGAGGAGGAGGAGAAATGAGGGGAGTATGGGGCAGAGCGCCACAGAGGAGGAGGAGAAGTGAGGGGAGTATGGGGCAGAGCGCCACAGAGGAGGAGGAGAAATGAGGGGAGTATGGGGCAGAGCGCCACAGAGGAGGAGGAGAAGTGAGGGGAGTATGGGGCAGAGCGCCACAGAGGAGGAGGAGAAGTGAGGGGAGTATGGGGCAGAGCGCCACAGAGGAGGAGGAGTAGGAGGAGAAGTGAGGGAAGTATGGGCAGAGCGCCATAGAGGAGGAGAAGTGAGGGGAGTATGGGGCAGAGCGCCACAGAGGAGGAGGAGGAGGAGAAGTGAGGGGAGTATGGGGCAGAGCGCCACAGAGGAGGAGGAAGAGGAGGAGAAGTGAGGGGAGTATGGGGCAGAGCGCCACAGAGGAGGAGGAGGGAAGTGAGGGGAGTATGGGGCAGAGCACCACAGAGGAGGAGAAGTGAGGGGAGTATGGGGCAGAGCACCACAGAGGAGGAGAAGTGAGGGGAGTATGGGGCAGAGCGCCACAGAGGAGGAGGAGTAGGAGGAGAAGTGAGGGAAGTATGGGGCAGAGCGCCATAGAGGAGGAGAAGTGAGGGGAGTATGGGGCAGAGCACCACAGAGGAGGAGGAGGAGAAGTGAGGGGAGTATGGGGCAGAGCGCCACAGAGGAGGAGAAGAAGTGAGGGGAGTATGGGGCAGAGCGCCACAGAGGAGGAGAAGTGAGGGGAGTATGGGGCAGAGCGCAACAGAGGAGGAGGAGTAGGAGGAGGAGAAGTGAGGGAAGTATGGGGCAGAGCGCCACAGAGGAGGAGGAGGAGGAGAAATGAGGGGAGTATGGGGCAGAGCGCCACAGAGGAGGAGGAGGAGGAGGAGAAATGAGGGGGAGTATGGGGCAGAGCGCCACAGAGGAGGAGGAGGAGGAGGAGAAATGAGGGGAGTATGGGGCAGAGCGCCACAGAGGAGGAGGAGGAGGAGGAGAAGTGAGGGGAGTATGGGGCAGAGCGCCACAGAGGAGGAGGAGGAGGAGAAGTGAGAGGAGTATGGGGCAGAGCGCCACAGAGGAGGAGGAGGAGGAGGAGAAGTGAGGGGAGTATGGGGCAGAGCGCCACAGAGGAGGAGAAGTGAGGGGAGTATGGGGCAGAGCGCCACAGAGGAGGAGGAGGAGAAGTGAGGGGAGTATGGGGCAGAGCGCCACAGAGGAGGAGGAGGAGAAGTGAGGGGAGTATGGGGCAGAGCGCCACAGAGGAGGAGGAGGAGGAGGAGGAGAAGTGAGGGGAGTATGGGGCAGAGCGCCACAGAGGAGGAGGAGGAGGAGAAGAAGTGAGGGGAGTATGGGGCAGAGCGCCACAGAGGAGGAGGAGGAGGAGGAGGAGGAGGAGGAGGAGAAGAAGTGAGGGGAGTATGGGGCAGAGCGCCACGGAGGAGGAGGAGAAGAAGTGAGGGGAGTATGGGGCAGAGCGCCACAGAGGAGGAGGAGGAGGAGGAGAAGAAGTGAGGGGAGTATGGGGCAGAGCGCCACAGAGGAGAAGTGAGGGGAGTATGGGGCAGAGCGCCACAGAGGAGGAGAGAGGAGAAGTGAGAGAAGTATGGGGCAGAGCGCCACAGAGGAGTAGTGAGGGGAGTATGGGGCAGAGCACCACAGAGGAGGAGAAGTGAGGGGAGTATGGGGCAGAGCGCCACAGAGGAGGAGAAGTGAGGGGAGTATGGGGCAGAGCGCCACAGAGGAGGAGAAGTGAGGGGAGTATGGGGCAGAGCGCCACAGAGGAGGAGAAGTGAGGGAAGTATGGGCAGAGCGCCACAGAGGAGGAGAAGTGAGGGAAGTATGGGGCAGAGCGCCACAGAGAAGTGAGGGAAGTATGGGGCAGAGCGCCACAGAGAAGTGAGGGGAGTATGGGGCAGAGCGCCATAGAGGAGAAGTGAGGGGAGTATGGGGCAGAGCGCCACAGAGGAGGATAAGTGAAGGGAGTATGGGGTAGAGCGCCACAGAGGAGAAGTGAGTGGAGTATGGGGCAGAGCGCCAGAGGATAAGTAAGGGGAGTATGGGGCAGAGCGCCATAGGAGGAGGAGTGAGGGGAGTATGGGGAAAAGCACCACAGAGGAGGAGAAGTGAGGGGAGTATGGGGCAGAGTGCCACAGAGGAGGAGAAGTGAGGGGAGTATGGGGCAGAGCGCCACAGAGGAGGAGGAGGAGAAGTGAGAGAAGTATGGGGCAGAGCGCCACAGAGGAGTAGTGAGGGGAGTATGGGGCAGAGCACCACAGAGGAGGAGAAGTGAGGGGAGTATGGGGCAGAGCGCCACAGAGGAGGAGAAGTGAGGGGAGTATGGGGCAGAGCGCCACAGAGGAGGAGAAGTGAGGGGATGGGGCAGAGCGCCACAGAGGAGGAGAAGTGAGGGAAGTATGGGGCAGAGCGCCACAGAGGAGGAGAAGTGAGGGAAGTATGGGGCAGAGCGCCACAGAGAAGTGAGGGAAGTATGGGGCAGAGCGCCACAGAGAAGTGAGGGGAGTATGGGGCAGAGCGCCATAGAGGAGAAGTGAGGGGAGTATGGGGCAGAGCGCCACAGAGGAGGATAAGTGAAGGGAGTATGGGGTAGAGCGCCACAGAGGAGAAGTGAGTGGAGTATGGGGCAGAGCGCCAGAGGATAAGTAAGGGGAGTATGGGGCAGAGCGCCATAGGAGGAGGAGTGAGGGGAGTATGGGGAAAAGCACCACAGAGGAGGAGAAGTGAGGGAGTATGGGGCAGAGTGCCACAGAGGAGGAGAAGTGAGGGGAGTATGGGGCAGAGTGCCACAGAGGAGAAGTGAGGGGAGTATGGGGCAGAGCGCCACAGAGGAGAAGTGAGGGGAGTATGGGGCAGAGCGCCATAGAGGAGGAGAAGTGAGGGGAGTATGGGGCAGAGCGCCACAGAGGAGGAGAAGTGAGGGGAGTATGGGGCAGAGTGCCACAGAGGAGAAGTGAGGGGAGCATGGGGCAGAGCGCCACAGAGGAGAAGTGAGGGGAGCATGGGGCAGAGCGCCACAGAGGAGGAGAAGTGAGGGGAGTATGGGGCAGAGCGCCACAGAGGAGGAGAAGTGAGGGGAGTATGGGGCAGAGTGCCACAGAGGAGGAGAAGTGAGGGGAGTATGGGGCAGAGCGCCACAGAGGAGGAGAAGTGAGGGGAGTATGGGGCAGAGCGCCACAGAGGAGGAGAAGTGAGGGAAGTATGGGGCAGAGCGCCACAGAGGAGGAGAAGTGAGGGAAGTATGGGGCAGAGCGCCACAGAGAAGTGAGGGGAGTATGGGGCAGAGCGCCATAGAGAAGTGAGGGGAGTATGGGGTAGAGCGCCACAGAGGAGAAGTGAGGGGAGTATGGGGCAGAGCGCCACAGAGGAGAAGTGAGGGGAGTATGGGGCAGAGTGCCACAGAGGAGAAGTGAGGGGAGTATGGGGCAGAGTGCCACAGAGGAGAAGTGAGGGGAGCATGGGGCAGAGCGCCACAGAGGAGAAGTGAGGGGAGCATGGGGCAGAGCGCCACAGAGGAGAAGTGAGTGGAGTATGGGGCAGAGCGCCGAGGATAAGTGAGGGGAGTATGGGGCAGAGCGCCATAGGAGGAGGAGTGAGGGGAGTATGGGGCAGAGCACCACAGAGGAGAAGTGAGGGGAGTATGGGGCAGAGCGCCACAGAGGAGAAGTGAGGGGAGTATGGGGCAGAGCGCCGAGGATAAGTGAGGGGAGCATGGGGCAGAGTGCCACAGAGGAGAAGTGAGGGGAGCATGGGGCAGAGCGCCACAGAGGAGGAGAAGTGAGGGGAGCATGGGGCAGAGCACCACAGAGGAGGAGAAGTGAGGGGAGTATGGGGCAGAGCGCCACAGAGGAGGAGAAGTGAGGGGAGTATGGGGCAGAGCACCACAGAGGAGGAGAAGTGAGGGGAGTATGGGGCAGAGCACCACAGAGGAGAAGTGAGGGGAGTATGGGGCAGAGCACCACAGAGGAGGGGCAGACACGGATCAGCAGTGTGGGGTTTCAGCACCAGTCTCAGTGGATTGACAGATCACTGACATCACTTCCGTGGGGACGGGGGTCTTCACCCTTACAGCGACACTCACCACTTCTCCGATGAGGGCGGACAGGCTGGGGGCCACCTGGTTCATCTTGGATCGCAGATATTCCTGCAGGCTCTTGCGATATTCAGACAGGGAGATGACGCGGCTGGAGAAGCTCTCTATGTTGATGAGGTCGATGGGGGAGATGTCCATACCTGAGAAGACAACCCATTAGTGACCAACGCCCCAGTCCTGACACCTCGTCACCAGGCCCCACCACTGGCACCTACCCATGGAGGACCGTGAGGCCTCTAGGACGGCCTGAGCCTTGGCGCTGTCCATGACGATCTCCTCCATGGCCTCCAGCTTCTCCTCGCTCAGCTCCTTGCGGTTCCCAATGAACCTGGCGGTGCGGCAGTACGTGTAGTTGTCAGACACGATCTTTATCAGCTCCGGGAAGTGATATCCGTACCATTCCCTGCGGAGGAAGCGGAGTCATCACACGCTCCGGGCACAGCAGAGCTGCCTCTTTGGATGTGACTAGAGGATGTATCCCCGAGAACAGTACAGCGCCCGCACGCTGCGGCCTGTGGTGCAGACGGGGACGTTCATCTTCCTCCTCTTCCTATACAGACGGTGGGAGGGGCCGCCGCCTGTGGTAAGCATTGGGAGGTGCAGCCCATACATCCCCAGCGTCACCCCAGCCTCACCTGACCCTCATGGAGAAGGTGTTGATGTCCTTGTCCAGCTGGTCCAGGAGACTGATGGACTGGATGATCATGTTGTCCACCCGGTTGACATTGAACTTCACCTTGGCTCTGGAGTAACTGTGTCCCAAACCAAGCTGAGCCTTGGAGGCCGACTGTGCGGTCAGACCCTTCACCAGGGAGTGGAAGTGGAGACGGATCCCTGCAGAGAGAAGCCATGGGTCATACCAGCTCATAACAGGGACGAGGGGGGCTCAGGAAGACAAACAGGAGAATGGGTCATACCATCTCAGGGTGGGGGCGCAAAGGAGCTCAGGAAGTCAAACAGTTAGCCCGGTCATGAGTAATTTGCAGTGATGGAAGTTACCATATGTAGGGAAGGGGGACCATTTGTAGTCATGTCTGGAGGTCACCATCCTCCTGCCTCACCTCTAATGATCTCGGCCACCACACCACCGGTCTGGCAAGTGATCTTCAGCTCCTCCGGGATAGCGGCTCCAATCTTGGCATCCCCCACACCCAGCAGCGCCTTCTTCTTCTTCCCCGGCACATTGGTCTCCAGGAAGAGTTTGAGATCCTCATGGAGGACACCTGGAGGGGACAAGGTACAAGCCTGTCACCATGAGCATGAAGGTGGAGCCACAGAACCGCTGACGGTCCGCAGCCCCCGCCACACAGTCAGGTGACATCACAGGTTGGTGGACACCCCTACCCCATACAGAACGAGCTCAGTAACTTTCTGATGACATCACTGATCTCAGTGGATTGACAGATTGTTAGTGACATCATCGCCCGTCCTGTCGCCCTTCCCCGCGCCGTTACCTTCAGAGATGGCGTTGATGTTCTCCAGCGCGCTCTGCGCGGATCTGAAGGGTGAGAATGCCACCAGCTTCACGATGGCGCTGAACTTGCCGACATTCAGGACGGACTCCTCCACCTGCGGCAGCAGCATGCCGATCTCCTCCACCTCCCGCACCGCGAACAGGGCGTAGCCCGCGGCATGCTCGAACAGCACATGGAGCAGGACCTGCGGGAGAGAAGCATCAGCAAACAGCAGCACGGAGCTCAGCGGCCGGGGTCTCAGGATGGGGGGGCTCCAGTATACAGCAGCACTGAGCTCAGCGGCCGGGGTCTCAGGATGGGGGGCTCCAGTATACAGCAGCACGGAGCTCAGCGGCCGGGGTCTCAGTATGGGGGGGCAGTATACAGCAGCACTGAGCTCAGCGGCCGGGGTTTCAGGATGGGGGGGGCTCCAGTATACAGCAGCACTGAGCTCAGCAGCCGGGGTCTCAGGATGGGGGGGCTCCAGTATACAGCAGCACTGAGCTCAGCGGCCGGGGTCTCAGGATGGGGGGGCTCCAGTATACAGCAGCACTGAGCTCAGCGGCCGGGGTCTCAGGATGGGGGGCTCCAGTATACAGCAGCACGGAGCTCAGCGGCCGGGGTCTCAGGATGGGGAGCAGTATACAGCAGCACGGAGCTCAGCGGCCGGGGTCTCAGGATGGGGGGCTCCAGTATACAGCAGCACGGAGCTCAGCGGCCGGGGTCTCAGGATGGGGGGGCAGTATACAGCAGCACGGAGCTCAGCGGCCGGGGTCTCAGGATGGGGGGCTCCAGTATACAGCAGCACGGAGCTCAGCGGCCGGGGTCTCAGGATGGGGGGGCAGTATACAGCAGCACGGAGCTCAGCGGCCGGGGTCTCAGGATGGGGGGGCTCCAGTATACAGCAGCACTGAGCTCAGCGGCCGGGGTCTCAGGATGGGGGGCTCCAGTATACAGCAGCACGGAGCTCAGCGGCCGGGGTCTCAGTATGGGGGGGCAGTATACAGCAGCACTGAGCTCAGCGGCCGGGGTTTCAGGATGGGGGGGCTCCAGTATACAGCAGCACTGAGCTCAGCGGCCGGGGTCTCAGGATGGGGGGCTCCAGTATACAGCAGCACTGAGCTCAGCAGCCGGGGCCTCAGGATGGGGGGCTCCAGTATACAGCAGCACTGAGCTCAGCGGCCGGGGTCTCAGGATGGGGGGCTCCAGTATACAGCAGCACGGAGCTCAGCGGCCGGGGTCTCAGTATGGGGGGGCAGTATACAGCAGCACTGAGCTTAGCGGCCGGGGTTTCAGGATGGGGGGGGCTCCAGTATACAGCAGCACTGAGCTCAGCAGCCGGGGTCTCAGGATGGGGGGGGCTCCAGTATACAGCAGCACTGAGCTCAGCGGCCGGGGTCTCAGGATGGGGGGCTCCAGTATACAGCAGCACGGAGCTCAGCGGCCGGGGTCTCAGGATGGGGAGCAGTATACAGCAGCACGGAGCTCAGCGGCCGGGGTCTCAGGATGGGGGGCTCCAGTATACAGCAGCACGGAGCTCAGCGGCCGGGGTCTCAGGATGGGGGGGCAGTATACAGCAGCACGGAGCTCAGCGGCCGGGGTCTCAGGATGGGGGGGGGCAGTATACAGCAGCACTGAGCTCAGCGGCCGGGGTCTCAGGATGGGGGGCAGTATACAGCAGCACTGAGCTCAGCGGCCGGGGCCAGTATGGGGGGCTCCGTATCTAGCACCGCGGGCAGAGTGCTGAGCTCCACAGCCGCCATGCTGCTCGGTGACGGGACACGTGGTGCTGCTCGGTGACGGGACACGTGGTGCTGCTCGGTGACGGGACACGTGGTGCTGCTCGGTGACGGGACACGTGGTGCTGCTCGGTGACGGGACACGTGGTGCTGAGCACATGGCGCTGCCCCGTACGCGGACACGACCCCTCCTGCACCAGCCGCCGTCCTCCCCACCCAGTTATATCCCGCCCGCACTCACCATGATTCCCGCACTCCTCCCGCGCCTCCGCTCAGAAACAGACTGAACCGTGGGACCAGAACGTCCGGAGCACACGTCCCGAATCCCCGCCTCCCATTCAGGAGCCAATCACAGAACAGATATTATATAGAGCGATTAGGAGCTAAACCAATCACACCCCGGAATCGGCCATCGCTAGTCCTCTACAGGAAGTCACGGGACAGAGCGACCGGAAAGGGCGGGCGGATGCTGAACTCTATGGTGAGTGGAGGACCGCGAGTGCAGAGCACGTGGAGAAGTAGGAGGAGGAGGGCAGTCACGTGGTATCTGTCCAGTCATCACTGCTCCCCCTGTATGTGTACAGTACATGTGTATAGTGCAGGTATATATATATACTAGTAGTGAATATACCGTGTGTGTATATATATATATACAGCTCTGGTGATAATGAAGAGCGCACTGCACAGTTGTATAAAGATCCGCTTCTCTCCATGTCTGACAGCCGTTCCATCCCAGTGTCAGCTGCACACACTGCACTATATATATATATATATATATATATATATATATATATATACTAGTAGTGAATATACCGTGTGTGTATATATATATATATATATATACAGCTCTGGTGATAATGAAGAGCGCACTGCACAGTGTTATAACAATCCTCTTCTCTCCATGTCTGACGGTCGTTCCATCCCAGTGTCAGCTGCACACACTGCACTATATATATATATACCAGTAGTGAATATACCGTGTGTGTATATAATATATATATACAGCTCTGGTGATAATGAAGAGCGCACTGCACAGTTGTATAACAATCATCTTCTCTCCATGTCTGACGGTCGTTCCATCCCAGTGTCAGCTGCACACACTGCACTATATATATATATACTAGTAGTGAATATACCGTGTGTGTATATATATATATACAGCTCTGGTGATAATGAAGAGCGCACTGCACAGTTGTATAAAGATCCGCTTCTCTCCATGTCTGACGGTCGTTCCATCCCAGTGTCAGCTGCACACACTGCACTATATATATACTAGTAGTGAATATACCGTGTGTGTATATATATATATACAGCTCTGGTGATAATGAAGAGCGCACTGCACAGTTGTATAACAATCCTCTTCTCTCCATGTCTGACAGCCGTTCTATCCCAGTGTCAGCTGCACACACTGCACTATATATATATATATACTAGTAGTGAATATACTGTGTGTGTATATATATATATACAGCTCTGGTGATAATGAAGAGCGCACTGCACAGTTGTATAACAATCCGCTTCTCTCCATGTCTGACAGCCGTTCTATTCCAGTGTCAGCTGAATTCCATCCAGAGTTCACCTCATTCTACTTAATGTTCTTCTGATTAGTGATCACCGGAACCAAATCTTATTTACCAAAGGAAAGTATAAAAACCCTGCTGTGGGGTCACAATCCTCCTGCAATAGGACAAGCTGGAGGCAAAACAAGTGCTAGTAATATCCCAAAAGTAATAGGAATGAAGAATAACTTTCACCATGCCAAAGGAGATGAAAAGAAAAGTCTTGAGTGAGGAAAAGAAGGGCTCAATTCTGGCTTTACTAGCAGAGGGATACAGTGAGCGTCATGTTACCTCCATCCTTAACATTTCTAAGACGTGAGTCCATTACAACAAGGTCAAGCAGCAGACATTGGGGACAACAAAGCTACAGACCGGCAGAGGGCGAAAACGACTCTCCACTGACCGAGATGACGTAATCTTATTCGAAAGTCACTCAGCAACCGCAGGATGAGATCAAGTGACCTATAAAAGGAATGGCAAATGGCAGCTGGGGTGACGTGCACGGCAAGATCAGTTCATAACAGGCTCCTAGAGGCAGGCTCAAGTCATGTAAAGCTAGAAAAAAGCCTTTCATCAATGAGAAGCAAAGGAGAGCCAGGCTGAAGTTTACCAAAGACCATAAGGATTGGACCATAGAGGACTGGAGTAAGGTAATCTTCTCTGAGGAGTCTAATTTTCAGCTTTGCCCAACACCTGGTCATCGAATGGTTAGATGGAGACCTTGAGAGGCGTACAAGCCACAGTGTCTTGCACCCACTGTGAAATTTGGTGGAGGATCCGTGATGATCTGGGGAGGCTTCAGCAAGGCTGGAATTGGGCAGGTTAATCTTTGTGAAGGACGTATGAATCAAGCCGCATACAAGGATATCCTGGAAAAACAGCTGATTCCTTCTGCTCAGGCAATGTTCCCCAACTCTGAGGACTGGTTTTTCCAGCAGGACAATGCACCATGCCACACAGCTAGGTCAATCAATGTGTGGATGAAGGACCACCCCATCAATTCCCTGTCATGGCCGCCCGATCTCCAGACCTGAACCCCATTGAAAACCTCTGGAATGTGATCAGAAGGAAGATGGATAGTCACAAGCCATCAAACAAAGAAGAACTGCTTACATTATGTACCAGGAGCGGCATAAGGTCACCAAAAGCAGTGTGACAGACTGGTGGAAAGCATGCCAAGACGCATGAAAGCTGTGATTACAAATCATGGTTATTCCACAGAATATTGATTTCTGAACTCTTCCTGAGGTAAAACATTAGTATTGTTGTTTCTAAATGATGATGAACTTGTTTTCTTAGCATTATTTGAGGGCTGCACGCACTGCATTGTTTTGTTATTTTGACCATTTCTCATTTTCTGAAATGCTTGGAAATTCGGAGACAAGTTGTCAGTAGTTTATAGAATAAAAGAACAATTTACATTTTACTCAAAAACATAAAGAAAAAAATCAGACAAACTGAACATTGTGCAGAGGTCTCTGAATTTTTGCCAGAGCAGTGTATATATAATACACCATTATTTCTTATATTTAGGGTCTCTATAGTGACGGGGTCTGTTCCACAGGACAGGCGCATAGCAAATGTGGCACAAATATTCAAAAAGGCTCAAAAAGTGACCCTGGAAATTGTAGGCCAGTAAGTCTGACCTCTATTGTGGGTAAAATATGTGAAGGGTTTCTGAGGGATGTTATTCTAGATTATCTCACTGAGAATCACTGTGTAACTCCATATCAGCATGGGTTTATGAGGAGTCGCTCCTGTCACATGGGTTTATGAGGAGTCGCTCCTGTCACACCAATCTAATCAGTGTTTATGAGGAGTCTCTCCTGTCACACCAATCTAATCAGTGTTTATGAGGAGTCGCTCCTGTCACACCAATCTAATCAGTGTTTATGAGGAGTCGCTCCTGTCACACCAATCTAATCAGTGTTTATGAGGAGTCGCTCCTGTCACACCAATCTAATCAGTGTTTTATGAGGAGTCCTCCTGTCACACCAATCTAATCAGTGTTTATGAGGAGTCGCTCCTGTCACACCAATCTAATCAGTGTTTATGAGGAGTCGCTCCTGTCACACCATCTAATCAGTGTTTATGAGGAGTCGCTCCTGTCACACCAATCTAATCCGTGTTTATGAGGAGTCGCTCCTGTCACACCAATCTAATCAGTGTTTATGAGAGTCGCTCCTGTCACACCAATCTAATCAGTGTTTATGAGGAGTCGCTCCTGTCACATCAATCTAATCAGTGTTTATGAGGAGTCGCTCCTGTCACACCAATCTAATCAGTGTTTATGAGGAGTCGCTCCTGCACACCAATCTAATCAGTGTTTATGAGGAGTCGCTCCTGTCACACCAATCTAATCAGTGTTTATGAGGAGTCTCTCCTGTCACACCAATCTAATCATGTTTATGAGGAGTCTCTCCTGTCACACCAATCTAATCAGTGTTTATGAGGAGTCGCTCCTGTCACACCAATCTAATCAGTGTTTATGAGGAGTCGCTCCTGTCACACCAATCTAATCAGTGTTTAGAGGATCATTTTATAGAGTCTCCGTCACCATCAATCATGTTATGAGGACCCCTCACATTAATCATGTTAGAGTCGCCTGTCCACAATTATCATGTTATGAGTCTCCTGTCACACAATCTACAGTGTTTAGATCCTCTGTCACCATCAACAGTTATAGATCCCCTCACACCAATCTATAGTTTATAGGAGTCCTGCACACCAATCTAATCTGTTAGGGAGTCTCTTCACACCATCATCTGTTAGAGGATCTCCTGTCACACCAACTAATCGGTTAGAGGACCCGTCACACCAATAACATTTTAAGATCGCTCCTCACAGCACACCATCAACATTATGAGTTCTTGTCCCCTCAAATCATGTGTTTATGAGAGTCCTCCTGTCACACCAATCTAATCAGTTTTATGAGGAGTCTCCTTCACACCATCAATCAGTTTATGAGGAGTCGCTCCTGTCACACCAATCTAATCAGTGTTTATGAGGAGTCGCCCCTGTCACATAAATCGTTTAGAGATCCTCTCACCCATTATGTTTAGAGGTCGCTCCTTCACACAATCTAATCAGTGTTTCTGAACCTCCTGTAACCATCTAACAGTGTTTATAGGAGTCTCTGTCCACCAATCTAATCAGTGTTTATGAGGAGTCCTCCTGTCACACCAATTAATCATGTTTATGAGGAGTCCTCCTGTCACACCAATCTAATCAGTGTTTATGAGTCCTCCTGTCACACCAATCTAATCAGTTTATGAGGATCCTCCTGTCACATCAATTATAGGTTTGAGACCTCTGTAACCTCTACATTTTATGAGGAGTGCTCGCCACCAATCTAATCAGTGTTTATGAGGAGTCGCTCTGCACACACTAATCATGTTTATGAGGATCCTCTGTCACACCATCTAATCGTGTTATGAGGATCCTCTGTCACACCAATCTAATCGGTTTATGAGGAGTCGCTCCTGTCAACCATCTAATCATGTTTATGAGGAGTCGCTCCTGTACACCAATCATAGTGTTTTAGATCTCCTGTAACATCTAACATTTATAGGATCTCCTTCCACCAATCTAATCGTGTTTAGAGGATCTCCTGCCCCAATCTAATCGTGTTTATAGGGTCCTCCTGTCAACCAATCTAATCAGTGTTATGAGGATCTTCCTGTACACATCTATCTGTTTATGGGATCTCTGTCCACCAATCTAACGTTTTAGAGGCGCTCCTGCACCCAATCTAATCAGTGTTTGAGGTCCTCCTGTAACCTTATCAGGTTTATGGGAGTCGCTCCGTCACACAATCTAATCAGTGTTTTGAGGCTCTGTACACCAATTATCAGTGTTTATGAGGTCGCTCTGCAACAATCTAATCAGTGTTTATGAGGAGTCGCTCCTTACACCAATCTAATCGTGTTTATGAGGGTCTCTGTCACACAATCTAATCAGTGTTTATGAGGAGTCTCCTGTCACACCAATCTATCAGGTTTATGAGGAGTCGCTCCTCACCCATTAATCAGTGTTTATGAGGAGTCGCTCCTGTCACACCAATCTAATCAGTGTTTATGAGGGTCGCTCCTGCACACCAATCTATCATGTTTTGAGGAGTCGCTCCTGCACACCAATCTAATCGTTTTATGAGTGCTCTCCATGTTTATGAGTCCTTCACACCTCTCAGTTTATAGGAGTGCTCCTTCACACCAATCTATCAGTTTATGAGGAGCGCTCCTGTCACACATCTAATCATGTTTATGGGATCGCTCCTGTCACAACAACAACAGTTTAGAGCGTCCTGTCACACCAATCTAATCAGTGTTTGAGGAGTCGCTCCTGTCACACCAATCTAACAGTGTTTATGAGGAGTCGCTCCTGTCACCCAATCTAATCAGTGTTTATGAGGGACTGTACCGGGGGGGACCCCGGGGGGCCGTACCGGGGGGCCCCCAGGGGCCTTTGACCAGGGGGGGACCACAGGGGCGCGTCCCCGTAGTACCGCAGGGGCCTGGCCCAAAGGGGGCCCGCAAGGGTCGCTGTGACCAGCCCCGGGACCGCAGGGTCGCTGTGACCATTGGGACCGCGGGGGGCGCGTGACCATGGGGCCGCAGGGTTCTGTGCCCAGTGGGGGGGCTGTGACCAGTGGGGCCCCCGCAGGGGCCTTGACCATGGGGACCGCGGGGGTCGCTGTCCCCCAGGGGGACCGCAGAGCACTATACCGGGGGGACCGCAGGGGGGCCTGTGACCAGGGGACCGGGGTCCCGTGACCAGTGGACCGCAGGGGGCGCTGGACCAGTGGGGGACCGCAGGGCGCTGTACCAGGGGGGGGCCCGCAGGGGGGGTTTATAAATGGTAATTCTCTAACGGGGCGCTGTACCATAGGACGCGGGGGTTTGCTGTGACCAGTGTGGACGGCGGGGGGCGCTGTACCATGTGGACCGCAGGGGGGTGCCGGGGGCCCACGGGGGTTTGGGGGGAACCGCAGGGGGGGTTATAATGGTAATTCTCAACGGGGGGCGCGTGACCAGTAGGGACCCAGGGTCCGTGACCAGTGGACCGCGGGGGTCCGTGACCAGGGGACCGTAGGGGGCGCTGTGACCAGGGGGGGGGGCCCCCTAAGGGGGCGGACCAGGGGGGGACCGGGGGCGTTTGACCATGGGGCCCGCCGGGTCGCTGTGACCAGGGGGACCGCGGGGGTTTTTGTGAACCAGGGGGGGCCGCAGGGGCGCTTGACCAGTGGGACCGCGGGGGCGTGTGACCATGGGGGCCGCAGGGGCGTGTGACCAGGGGGGGACCGCAGGGGGTGTGACCAGTGGGCGCAGGGGCGGTACCCGGGGGACCGCAGGGGTGGGTGACCGGGGGGAACCGCAGGGGGGGTTGAACCAAGGGGTGGGGGACCGCAGGGTCGGTCCCAGTGGGGGGACCCCGGGGGCCCCGGGGCGCGGACCAGTGGGGCCCGAGGGGGGGCTGGACCCCAGTGGGACAGCAGGGGCCTTTGGCCCAGGGGGGGGTCGGTGACCGGGGGGGGACCGCGGGGGCGCGGAAACCATGGGGACGCAGGTTTGGGGGGGGGGGTGGACCAGGGGGGGACCGCAGGGGTATAATGGACCAGGGGGCTGTGACCAGAGGGACCGCAGGGGGGCTGTGACCAGTGTGGCCCGCAGGGGCGCTGTACCTTGGGGCCCCGCAGGGGTCTGTGACCAGGGGGGGACCGCGGGGGAGGTTTAAAGGAAATTCTCTAACTGGGCCTTGCCCATAGGGACCGCAGGGGTCCTGTGACCATGGGACCGCAGGGCCGGCAGTGGGACCGGGGGGGGCTGTACCAGGGGGGACCGAGGGGGGTTTTAAAAAGGGGAAACCCAAGGGGGCGCTGTGACCATGGGCCCGCGGGGTCGCTGTGACCATGGGCCCCGCAGGGTCCTTAAACCGGGGGGACCAGGGCCTTGACCAGTGGGCCGAGGGGCCTGTGCCCCCAGGGGGGAACGCGTGGGCCTGTAAACCATGGGGACGGGGGCGTGTGCCCCATGGGGCCGCGGGGGCGGTGACCAGTGGGGACCGCGGGGGCCCTTGCCCAGGGGACCGCAGGGTCGCTGTGCCATGGGGCCGAGGGGGCGCGTCCCCCAAAGGGGCCCGCAGGGGGGGTGTGCCCTGGGGACCGCAGGGTCGGTGTGACCAGGGGGGGAACCGCGGGGGTCGGTGACCAGTGGGGGACCGCAGGGGCTTGGGACCATGGGGACGCGGGGGCGTGTGACCAGTGGGGACCGCAGGGGGCCTTGACCATGGGGCCCTTAGGGGGGCTGTGCCCCCAGGGGGAAAAGCGGGGGGGTGCTTTGTGACCGGTGACCCGGGGCCGTGACCAGTGGGGGACCGCAGGGGTGCGTACCAGGGGGGGGACCCAGGGGGGGTTATAAAGGGTATCTCCAAGGGGCGCGTGACCAGTAGGGACCCGGGGGGCGTGTGACCAGTGTGGCCGCGGGGCGCTGGAACTGGGACCGCAGGGGGGCTGTACCAGGGGGAACCGGGGAGGGTTAAAAAAGGATATTCCTAACTGGGGCGTGTGACCAAAGGACCGCAGGGCGCGTGACCAGTGGGCCGCAGGGCACGTGACCATGGGGACCGTAGGGGCGCTGTGACCAGGGGGACCGTAGGGGCGCTGTGACCCCATGGGACAGGGGGGGGCGCGTCCCATGGGGACGCGGGGGCCCCTTGACCGGGGGGACCGGGGGGTTCCTGGACCAGGGGGGACCCGGGGGTCCTGGACCTGGGGCCGCGGGGGGCGCTGTGACCAGTGGGGGCCGCAGGGGTCGTGGACCATGGGGACCGCAGGGTGGGTGTGACCAGGGGGGGACCGCAGGGGTCGGTGTGACCAGTGGGGACCGCAGGGGCGGTGTGACCATGGGGACCGCGGGGGTGGGTTGTGACCAGTGGGGACCGCGGGGGTCTGTGCCCCATTTGGGGGACCGCAGGGGCGCTTCCCGGGGGACCGCGGGGGACGGTGTACCAGGGGGACCGCGGGGGGCGCTGGACCATAAAAAACCCGCAGGGGTCGCTTTGACCAGGGGACCGCAGGGGTCGCTGTGACCAGGGGGGCCCGGCGGGGGGCGCTGTGCCAGTGGGGACCGCGGGGGCGCTGTGACCATGGGCCGCGGGGGTCACTGTGACCAGGGGGGAACCGTAGGGGGCGCTGTGCCATGGGGTACCGCAGGTCAGTTTTTAGGACCTATTCTTTTCAACATATTTAAACGTTGGGAGAATTTTACACAGCAAAATATCGAATTTGCAAAGATACAAAAATTAAAGCAACAATACAAGAAAGATATATTCTGCTACAGATACTGAAAATTTTAAAAACTGGGCGAAAGGTGGCAGAGGGGGTTTCCCAAATGAAAAATTTTAAGGGTTTTATACACATGGGAAAAGGGAATAAAATGTCACCATTACCACTGAACGGGAAACCACGGGTAAATCGACATGGACCAGGGGACCGTAGGGGCGCTGTGACCGGGGACCGTAGGGGCCTGTGACCCCAGTGGGGACCGGGGCGCTGTGACCATGGGGCCCACAGGGGTCGCTGTGACCAGGGGAACCGCAGGGTCGCTGTACCCCAGGGGACAGCGGGGGGCACAGACCAGGGGGGCCGCAGGGGCTGTACCATGTGGCCCGCAGGGGGTCTGTACCAGTTGGACCGCAGGGGGCGCTGGCCCATGGGGGACCGCGGGGGGGTGCTGTCCCGGGGGGGGACCGCAGGGGGGGTTATAAATGGTATTTTCTCAAACGGGGGCGTTGTACGTGGACCGCGGGGTCCTGTGCCAGTGTGGACCGCAGGGGGCGCTGGAAAGGTGGACCGCGGGGGGCGGTCCCAGTGGGGACCGGGGGGGTGCTGTGACCAGGGGGGGAACCGCAGGGAGGTTATAAATGGAAAATCCTAACGGGGGCGCTGTGACCAGTGGGCCCGCAGGGGTCATTTTGGGGATCTATTCTCACAACAATTTATAACGACGGGAAAGGTTTTCACACAAATATCATTTTGCAGATGATACAAAATATGTAAAGCATAAATACAAAGAAATGTTTTTCCGCTACAGAGGTTTGGAAAATTGGAAACGGGGCTAAAGGTGGAAATTGGGTTTTACCAATAAAAAAATAAGGTTATACCATGGGAAAAGGAATAATGTCACCTTCACACTGAACGGGAACCACGGGAAATCTACTGGGAAGACGGGGGGATCCTAGTTAATGATAAACTCCCTGGAGCCCATGCCGGGCAGGGGCCCCAAAGGGCAAACAGGATAAAGGGGCATTAAAAGAGGTCTGGATACACATGAGAGAGCATTATCTGCCTCTTCAAACCCTGTTCCCCACACATGGGGGACTGGGGACAGTGTTGGGCACCGGGGCTCAGGAAGGATGTAATAGCAGAGCAGACAAAGGAGGGCAACAAAATTAAAAAGGGATGGGGGGAAATACAAAACCCAGAGGATAACAAAATTTAGGGTTTTTAGTCAAAAAAAACGACTGAGGGGTGATCAATAACCATTAAAGATTAAGGGGGCAAAACAAATATCTCTCCAGGATCTGTTTTTAAAACCCAAAGGGAAATGACGGGGCACAAGGGGGGATTCTCTGCGTCTGGGACAAAAAAAAAAATTTGTCCCCTTTTTTTTCTCTGTCCCTAGTCATCGGACACAGGACAGAAAAAAAGGGTCCCCGGGACCCCCTGGGCCCTCGACCCCCCGCTGGGCCCCGGGGCCATCCGGGCCGCGCTAGAAAAAAGGGGGTGCATCCGTGCGCCCCCGCATTTGCCGCTATTTGGGGGGGAGGGGCAAATATTTTTTGGGGGCTCGCACCCCCGGTACCGAGACCCCAAGAACATGACCGGGTCGTATTCACCGCCCCCGGGTGTTGTATCGCTGCTAGCAACAAGACCGATCGAAAAAAAAAAAAAAAATTTTTTCTCCCCCCTCTATGTGATCGAAACATCAGAGGGAGAAAATGAGGGTTAAGCCGGTTCAACGGGTTTAAATGGCATCCATTAGACGGACTGCTTTTACACCGCGGAATAATTTTGGGGGTAACGCAGTCCGTTAAACCTGCCACACCCGCATTTGGGGGCCCATTGCACGAATGCCGAAAAGCGTATCTTTGCGGGGGGCCATCTTCATGACTGAGCCTGGGCCCGGGGCTCATTGGGGCTCCCACCGCTAGCGCGAAAATCATCGTGTTTCCATTGCCAGGGGGTAAGCATAACGCGTCCCTAATGCTATACCGTTACCACCCGCAACGCTATTTTTAAAGGGGGCGGTAAAACCAAAATGATCTTAGGGTTGGGTTTTAAAAGGTTTAAATTGGGTTTTAGATTACAATTGGGGTTAGGTTAAAATTAGGTTGGGGTTAAAATTGAGTTAGGGTTAAAATTTAAGGTTGGGGTTACTTTAGGGTTGGGTTTTAGGTTAGGTTTGGGATTAGGGTAGGGGTGTTTGGGTTAGGTAGGACAGAATTGGGGATTTCCACTTTTTAGGCCACAGGGGTCTCCAAACACGACTGGCGTTCAAAAAGTCAAATGGTGCTCCCCCCTTCCGACCCGCCGGCGCCAAAAACAGGGGTTTCCCCCCCAACATAGGGGATCACTACTCGGGACAAATTAACACCAATTTTGGGGTTTCAAATTTCCCTTTTAACCCTTGGGGAAAAAAAAAAAAATGCTGGCAAAAAAAAATCTTTTTTAGAAAAAAAATTATTTTTTATTTTCACACCCCTTGCGTTTTAAAAATTTCGTGAAACACGGGGGGTTCAAAGTGCTCACCACCATCAAAAAAGCTCCTTGGGGGGGGTCTAGTTTCCAAAAAATGGTGTCACTGGGGGGGGTTTCTACGTTTATACTAAAGGGGGCTCGCAAACAAAAACTGACCCCGCAAAACATTCCTCAAAGTCGCATTACAAAAAGGGCGTCCTTCCCCTTCCAGCACCCCTGCCCCAAAACAGTGTTTCCACCCCACAAATGGGGTTCAGCGACACGGGAAAAAATTCACAAAACTTTTGGGGGTCCAATTTCTCCTGTTCCCCTTTGGGGAAAAAAAAAAAATAGGGGGCTAAAAAATGATTTTTGAAAAAAAAAAAAATGATTTTTTTTATTTCACGGCCAAACGTTTTTTTAATTTCTGTGAAGCATTTGGGGGTTCAAAGTGCCACCACACATCTAGATAATTCCCTTTAAAAAGGGGTCTATTTCCAAAATGGGTATTTTGGGGGTTTTCGACTTTTAGGCGTATCAGGGGCTCCCCAAACGCACATGGCGTCCAATTTCAATTCCAGCCATTTTGGTTTGAAAAGTCAAACGGCGCCCTTCCCTTTCCCAAGGGGTCCGTGCGCCCAAACAGTGGCCCCCTCCAATAAGGGGTATCGGCGTACTCGGAAAAAAGGACAACAACTTTTGTGGGCAATTTCCCTTTTACCCTTGGAAAATAAAAATTGGGGACAAACATCAGGTTTTGTGGAAAAAATATGACTTTTTATTTTCAGCCCGAGATTTAAACTTCTTAAACACTTGAGGTTCAATGTCTCCCAACACTAATAAGTTCCTTTAGGGGTTCAGTTTCCAAAAGGGTCCTTTTGGGGGGTTTCCCCTTTTTAGACACATCGGGGCCTCTACAAACACGACAGACGCCACCAAATTTCTCGCTGAAAAACAAACGGCGCTCCTTCCCTTCCAACTCTGCCAGCACCCAAACAGGGGTTTACCCCCACAAATGGGTATCACAGCCGGGACAAATTGCAAAAAAATTTTTTGGGGGGTCTTTTTTACATTTGGGAAAAAAAAAAATTGGGGGGTGAAAAGATTGTTTTTTGGGGAAAAAAATATGATTTTTTATTTTCACTGTTCTAGTTATAAACTTCTGTGAAGCACTTGGGGGTTTCAAATGCTCACCCAACATCTAGATAAGTTCCTTTGGGGGCCCTAGTTTCCAAAAGGGGGTCATTTTGGGGGGGGGTTTTCCACTGTTTAACACATCGGGGCCCTACAAACGCACATGGCCCAGCCAATTCTGCGTTGAAAAAGTCAAATGTGCCCCTTCCTCCCTTGCGACCTCTCCCCTGCCCCCAAAAAGGGGTTTTACCCCCACATATGGGGTATCAGCGATCGGAAATTGCAAAACAAATTTTGTGGTTATTTTTTTTTTTAACATTTTTAAAAAAAAAAAATAGGTTCCGAAGAAAAGTTTTTGCAAAGAAAGTTAAATGTTAATTTTTTCCTTCCACTTGCTTCATTTTCCTTGAAGACTAAAGGGTTAATAAACTTCTTGAATTGGTTTTGAGCACCTGGGGGGCAGTTTTTAGAATGGTGTCACTTTGGTATTTTCTATCATATAAACCCCCAAATACTTCAAAAGTGATTTGGTCCCTAAAAAAAAATGGGTTTTAAAAAAGAAAATCCCCGGGCAACTTTTTTTAAACCCTTTTAACTTCGTAACAAAAAAAATTTTGTTCACAAAATTGTCTGTTTTAAAGTAACAGGGGAAAAGTTATTTTTTTAAGAAATTTGTGTAAAATATCTCTCTTTTTTTAGGGCATAAAAATTTAAAGTTTGAAAATTGAAAAATTTTAAAAATTTTTTCGCCAAATTTCCCTTTTTTTTCATAAATAAACCCAAAATCATATCAAAAAATTTTTTAAACCACTAACGTGAAGTAAAATATTCACAAAAAAACATTCCAGAATCAGGGGTTTCTTAAACGTTCCAGATAAAAACCTCTAAAGTCCGGGTCAGAATTGAAAAAATTTGGCCCGTCATTAACGCAAAAGGCTCGTCACTGGGGGTTAAAGGAAAACTCCCCGCCCCGCAGGACATAAGGGTCGTGTGAACTGGGGTCTTAGAGCCGGGGGGAGCCACGGGGGGTATAACCCAAGAGGGGGAGGCCCCCAAAAGGGGGGCGGAGCCCCAAAAAAAAGGGGGGTGGAAACCCCCCAAAAAGGGATGGGGCCCAAAAAAGGGCGGAGTCCCAAAAGGGACGCAACCCAAAGGGGAAATTTGGGAAAAAAGGGGGGGGGGATCCCAACTTAAAGGGAGGTGCAGACCAACTGTTGCCCGGGCAAAATATTTTAAATGTGTCCTTTCTGCCTTTGGGAACACCCCCCCCGGCACACACTAGGGGGTGTACCCTGCAGATACACAGAAGGGGGTTGGGGGTCGGCGACTCGGGGTCCGGACTCTATGGGTTTTTTTTTGGGGCACCTGACGGTTTCAAATACCTGAAGAAAGGTCGGGGTCACCTGTATCCATGGGGACCTAGGATTATCCATGCCAGGGGGGCTTTGGGGAAAAAGGGCTGGGAATTGCAGGACAGATGTCGCTAAACCCTAATTTTGTCGGTCCATGGTCATATCGGACCTAAACTGTTCTCGGCTTGGGGGACGGGGTTCCTCACCCCGGAGGAGGCCTCCTACGTTGGGGGGGCAACTTGGGGACAGTGACACCTCCAAAACTAAACGAGTCAGAACGGTGACACGGGAGAAAGGTGTTGTGAAGGGTTGAAAAATATTCTGACAAACCCCCTCTGGGGTTTGAAGTGCTGAACCATTTAGGAAGATGGCAACAGGAGTACAGACTGTCCTATAAAGGGGAGGTTTCCCTCCCATCAGGGCTGCCTTGATAAATTTGTTCTTGTCTAACTGCTGTTGTTTCCGGTTCCTGGAACCGCTGAATCTTGCCTCTTCTCCGCTCTCAATAAAATTTTCTGCTTTTATTTTTGTGCTTGCTTTTTGCATTGTTCTCGCATTCTGGGAGGTCAGCCAGGTCCCCCCCGGGGGGTTTGTCTCCTCTCTTTTTTATCTGAGCCACTGTTATTTTTTTCTTTTCCCTTTTTCCCCAGTTTTTTCAGGGGCTGGGGCTTAGTTTGTTACACAGAGAACTAATTTGGTGGTAGAGGTCGTGTGATCTCGGTTTTTTGAAATTAGTAGGTTGGTATTTTTTAGGGTTTTTTTGGTTTCAGTAAGTGCCTTCTATTTTTTTCTTTCTGGGAATTTTGGGGCCCCAACGTTTGCTCATACTTTTTTCGTCTGTTCTGTATTCCTCTTTTTAAAACCCGCCATTACTTTTTTGGGGTTTTCCAAAGTTTTTTTGGGGGACCTGCCCGGGGCAGATTTTTTCCCCTTTTTCTATTTTTAGATGTAGTTGCTTCTCGGCTGTGACAGGCTCTAGGACCAACGTAGTACGCTCCACGGCTGCCTTTAGTTTGGTGGTTAGCAGGGACTGCAACCATAATTCCCAAACCCCTCTGGGATTCCTTTTTTGCCCCTCCCTCAGCACCAAAACAAACATATCACCGGCCTAAACTGAAAATTAATGGACTCACGAAGGGGAAAAAATTTGGAAAAAAAAAAAAAATTGCAAGATTTTTTTTTTTTTCTCCCTCTTTTCTCTGATCTGAGGGGATTTTTTTATTTTTTTCCTCAAGGGGGCTTGCAAAAGTTGTCTGGCCTGTGGATCACTTTCCACTGAAGTTTGGGGTATTGCTTTTATCTTGCAGGGGTTTCCTGTTTTTGGGAAACCAGGATTCCCCTCCCGATTTGTTTTTTAGGGGGCGACTAATTTCTGAATTCAAAAAAACGTAAGTTTTTTTTTTGCCTTAATACCTAAGTCCTCAGGAACGCAGCACAGCAAAGGTTCAAATTGTCATCTCTCTCCTCGCGGCGACCTCAGGATTGGGCTTTTTCCCCGACCCTGGGGGCCCCGTTTGAGGGATGTTTATGCATTTTTTCAGGCTTTGGGGGTTATTGAAAGATAACCAATGTCACTACAAGCTGAAAAAAGCTTGTTGGGATTAAAAAAGGGGGTTGAGAGCTAGTTATACGTCGAAATTTCGTAAGGGGCACCCGACCAAATGGAAGATGATGCTTTGGCAGTCCTTTTTCGAAGGGGCTGTCAGAAATGTAAAAAATGTTTGGGGGGTTTCCCTCTCCCCTGGTCCAAAATTCTATGTCATTCGATTCAAATTGACAGACTTTTGCGGAGCGTAAAGTATGCGTGGGAAAAGTGTTCCTTGTAACCACTTTTGCCCAGCGTTGATAGATGGTTTTGGGGGACACGTCATGATTTTCAAAAAGCAATGGGGGTTTTTTTTTTCTACTGTTTTTTGACGCCCTCCATGCTATTTCATCTGCCCTAACGGGGAAAAACGTTTTTGCACTCAGTTGTCTTGGGTAGGGTTTAGACTAAATTTCGTACTGTTTTTCCCCGATTTGCTCCCTGTCCACATTTTCTGCCAGCTTTTTGTTATCGGAGCATATTAACCTGATGGATTTTGATTTTTCTAAACGTTTTGGTTTCCCTTATACACCTCGGAATCATTCCCCCACGGGGTTGATTCAAACCCTTTGGCTGAAATAAACCCCCATTCCTACTCAGGTGATAATGGGGGTGAACCGATCACAGAATTGAAAATTTTTTTGGGCAAAATCTGCTTTACATTAATGTACTGGGTTTTCCCTTGGTTAACCCCTCATAACCTGTTTTGGTTTGGGAAATCTGTGTCTTAACCAGGGGGTTGCCAATTTTTTAATCCCCAACACTCCTTTTTTTCGCCTCTCCCCGGGCCAGTTTTCCTACTTTTTTGACATTTTTTCTGATGTTTAGCGAAAGTAAATCTGCACCCTTCCCCCCCAAGGCTATGATCCAATTGAATTAGTGCCGGGGTTAGTAAATTCCCAAAAGGGCCGCCTTTTTTAACTTTCTGTACCTGAACAGACGCTATGCGGTTTTATACAAGGAGTCTTTGGGGAAAAGGGTCTTCAGACCATCCTTCCCCCTTTGGGGGCCCCGGTTTTTTCTTTGTGGCCCAAAAAAGGATGTTCTTAAGGCCGTGTATTTTTTATCCTTTGAACAATACCCTTTGGAAATATCAAAATCCGTTACCCTTGATTTCGACCTGTTTTTTCCCGGGTGAAAAAATGCTACTTTGGGTTTTCCAACTTGACCTCAGGGGGCTAAACCTTATTCGCATTAAGCACGGGGGGTAAATGAAGACCATTTAATACCCCAGAGGGGCATTTTGATACCTATGAAGCCCTTTTTTGGGCCCCAATTTCTCCTCTGCTTCCCTTCTTTATAATACTTTTTAGGTTTTGGGGATAAATTTCTATTGTTTATTTTGGGTATATCTTGATTTTTCCAATACTGGGACTCCAGTAAACATGTTCAGGTTCCAATTTTTAGAGAGAACTTTAAAGTGAAGGGACAAAGTGTTTTTTTGGCTACAGAGGGGCTCATTTCTGGGATTCATTTGTCCCCCTTTTTGAAATGGACCCGGGCAAGGTTCAGGCCATTGTATTGATCCAACCTACTTCATTAAAGGCCTTTAGAATTTTTGGTTTTGCCAATTTTTAAAACGTAAATTATTGGGAATTTCTCTGTTTTTGTTAAACCCATTGACTGATATTACCAAAAAGGGTTTTTTGATGTTTTGGTGAATTGGCCTCCTGAGGGATCCGCTTTCAGAACTTAAACAAGATTCACTTTTGCCCTGTTCTACGGCAGCCTGATTTTCTCTGCCATTCAGGTGGAGGGTTATGCCTCTGAAAAGGGGGGGGGTGCCGTTTTGTCCCAAAGAGACCAGAACCCTAAAAGTAACCCTTTCCTTTTTCTCTCGAAAATTCTCTCAAAATGAACGAATTAGACGTGGTAATCGGAGTTATGGCCATGAGTGGGCTTTTTAAGAGTGGAGACATTGGCTGGAGGGGGGCCAAAAATCATTGGGGTCCCCACGACCATAAGAATCTGGTTTATCTGGAACGCCGCAACTTAAATCCAGACAGCCCGGGGGCCTTGTTTTTCCCAAAAAATTTTTTAATTTTTTTTTCCTTTCTTCCTGGCACAAAAAATTTAAAGCGGATGCCCTCTCGAGGATTTCCTTGGGACCTCCGATTACGATCCTGCTGTTATTTTAAAGGGTGTAGTTCTTTTTCCCCCATCCCCCAATTTTAGACTGGGTCTGGAAGGGGGTCAGAGAAAACCCGGGGCTGCCCATTGGGGAAAAATTTTTTGTCCCAGAAACCGGGGGAAAAAAAAGTGTGATGTCTAGATTCTTGTTCCGCTTGGCCGGTCACCCGGGAAATTTTTTTGGGACCGAGACTTGGTTTGTTTGGGGCCTTTGGGGCCTACTTTGTCTCGGACGTCAGGGGGAAATTTGTGGGATCCGCGGGACTTCCTCGCTCAACCTTGCCCGCTCTAGTGGTTTTTTTATGCCATTTCCTTTTGGCCCCAAAAGACCTACCCATATCTCAGGATTTTTTATTTCCCACCCCCCCTTTTCTCAAAAAATGACCGTTATTTTTGGGGATTTGTGAATTTACCAAAAGATACATTTTTGCCATTACCAAGTTGCCTTTCCCCCCCTTTTAATTTTTTTTGC